>JANEHK010000825.1:0-17596 GCA_025960845.1 Tachycineta bicolor | reverse complement strand
AAACATGGGAGAATGCAAGGGATGAGAAGGAGGCTGGCTATTGCACTCAAAGCCATAAAGGCAACTTTCTTCCACCAGGATCCTCCTAGTGACCAAAAGTTATCCCACCAGTCAGTGTTCATAAGGGGCGTCCACTCTTGGGTGCCCACATATGCAATTTTTCTTATTTCTTTTGAGATGTTTCTGTTGACTTCACTCCTATCATCAATTTCTAGGCAGCATTCTGATGAGTTGAATTTCCCACATATGCCACCTTCATTGGCTAGTAGGTAGTCTACTGCCAACCTAATCTGGTATACTACAGCTCTAGTTTGAGCCAATTGGTGACTTATATGGTCCAGAGCTAAGGCTGTTCTGTTTGAGATGACTTCTAAAACTGCTTGTAATCTGATAATTTGATTGAGCATGTAAATAGGAGTCCTATACCCCCATGATCCATCTTGAACCCAGGTGGCTAGCCCATAGGTCTTGATTATTTCCTCGGGGGTCCAAACCGTTCCTTTCCAGGTTTGTGTGCTGTCCATGTTTATAAGAGTTCTCTTTTGCCTGTTTTTCTCTAAGTGGTCGTATAGGGGCACCCCTAGTCCTCTCCCTGACTCCTTAGGCAATAAGAAGAATGCTGGTTTGATAATGCCTATTGTGCAACTGCCTGCCCAGTCCCCAGGAAGGTGTGTATAGGCTTTATCCCCACAAATCCAAAACAAGTGATCTGAGGCTTTCCAAGAGGTGTTCCGGGGGTCGAAGGGATGTCTCCAGTATATGGATATTTCTCTTAATCCTGAGAAGGGATTAATTCTCTTTCCGGTACACTGGTGTAACTGGTACCCTTCATGGTACATGCACCCAGTCTCCTTTCTCCCAATTGCCCAGTATGTCTCGGGCTCTCTGGGGATCCATTTTTGAGCTCGTTCTCGGATGGTTAGGGACCTTTTACAAGCCATCTTTCCCACAAATTTTTGTATCGCTTCCCTGTACGCCGTATGCATTCTTCCCCAATAATTTTAGATTTTAAATCCCATTGTTCTTTTTCTCTTTTCCCAAGCTGAGGGGGCTTTTGTTGTATTTTCTTCCACCTCAGGATATCTAACGGGGTTAGACTGATTCCCTCCCAAGGCCATACATCCGACATTTGGGTGCTACCACAGATCCAACAATCAGTGATGTTCAGTTCACGACTTATTCTTTCAACTAAGTCAATGAACAGATTTTTACTGAGGGGTTCATCTGTTTCCATTCTCTTTATGTTCAGAGGCTTTTCTTTTATAAGATCTTTCACTCCTTTCACATCATTTACTTTTTCCATACAAACCCACTCTCTGATAGGGCACTCCCCAGTCGGGCGCTGCTTGAAAGTAGCAGCATTCTTTGCTACCCAATATTGTTTACCCTCCTCTTTACAGGTGGAGAGCCGAGTGACATCAAAACAGGTGGGGTTCACGTTTGTATGTACTCTGATTAGGGATTCTTGGTCTTCCCCGTCATAGATGGGGGAGTAACACTTCGAGCAAGCTCCGTTGGCATACTTGCTTATTATTAGGACTAACAAGAGTCCCCCCAGGAGTCCAGTGTGAACTGTTTCCATCCTGCCTCAGTCTCACCTGGTCTTGCCTCCTGGCCCTTAGAGCTCCTCGGGGCTAATACTTAGAATCCCTTTGCTTAAAAACTCCCACCTTTCTTAATTGTTAATTTAGTTCCCCTAGAGCGTGCTCTATGAGAGAGTCTCTAAAGTGCAGAGTAAAAACTTTATGACAATGTTAATTAAAATAACTTACAACATGTACACAACTTGACAACAGTTTCATAACTTTTTCCTGGCACTCAAGGTAAGTCACTGCTGCTTAGTCTGTTACTTAGTTTGTGTCCTCTTCTTGAGCGTGAGCTTTAGTGCACCGGGTTGTGGTGTGACAGTCCACTCCGTGTGGCTGGGTGAGGTAGTTGGGTTCGATGGCTCAGCAGGGGGTGGCACTGGTCCTTTTACTCTAGTAATGTGTGTCCAACCCTTTTCTTGAGTCCTGATCGCTGTGTGGGTGGTGAGGAGGACCTGGAAGGGACCTTCAAATTTGGGTGTTAATGAAGCACTGTTCCAAGATTTCACTAATATCCAATCCCCAGGGTTAATTTGATGGACTTTTGAATCGAGGGGCGAGGTTTGGGGAATATATCCCTTCTTCTGGAGATGTTCTATGGTTTTCCCAATGGTTTTTAGGTATTCCCGTGCTATGTCTTCTCCAGATTGATAACTCCCCGTACCATAAGGCGTTAATAAGAAGGGAAGTCCGAACATCATCTCGTAAGGGGAGACCCCTACATCCGACCTAGGTCTTGCCCTAATTCTGAGAAGAGCGAGAGGCAGGCACTTGAGCCAACTCATTTGGGTTTCTTCTATTAACTTGGTTAGTACAGTTTTAAGAGTCTTGTTCATGCTCTCAACTCTTCCTGAGCTTTGAGGGTGCCATGGTACATGGAGTTTCCATTTTACCCCTAGTGCTTTAACAACCTCTTGTAATATGCGAGCAGTGAAGTGGGGTCCTCTGTCTGAGTCGATGTTGTTTACAAGGCCATACCTGGGAATTATTTGTTCCAGAAGGGTTTTTATTACTACATCCGCAGTCTCTTTTCTGGTGGGAAAGGCTTCTACCCAATGGGTCAGATGGTCTATTATTACAAGGAGGTGTTTATAGCCCTGAACTAGTGGCATTTCGGTGAAGTCTATTTGGATGCTTTGAAATGGTCTCAAGGCTATTTCCCTTCCCCCTAGTGGAATCTTTCTTAAGGCTCGCTGGTTGACCTTCTGGCAAATAATACACCCCTGAGTTATAGATTTCGCTAACTCATATACTCCCAAACACAGATATTCTCTCAGGAAGTGATTGCATAGCCCTTGAGTTCCCCAATGGGTTGACTCATGGATCTCACTTAGCATTTTCCTTGCTAGGGGTTTATTTAAAAACTTTCTCCCATCCAGTGTCACCCATTCACCATGTTTGCCTGGCTGCATTCCCAGTTCTTTAATTAGTTTTAATTCCTTCTCTTCGTATATTGGCTTCTCTTTCTCCTCCCTTTCCCTTGAGACTTCTGCTAGAGCTAAGACCTTGATGGGTTCCCCTGACCCTCGAGCTGCCTTTTTTGCTTCTTGGTCTGCTGTATGATTTCCCTCTCCTTCCAGAGTGTCTCTTTTCTGATGGCCTCTCACATGAACTATGGCAATTTCTAGGGGCTTTATTAAAGATGTTAGTGTGGCTTTTATTAGCTCTTTATGTGCTAAGTCTCTTCCTTTTGAATTTAGATAACCGTGCTCCTCCCAGATCTTTCCAAAGGTGTGGGCTACTCCATATGCATATTTGGAATCGGTGTATATGGTTCCTCAGTCCCCTTCTAGTAAATCCAGTCCTCTCTTTAGCGCATATATTTCACAAAGTTGGGCCGACCAACTGCTGGGTAACGTTCCAGTTTCTAGGGTTCTCATATTACTCCTGGTTGATCCTTCGATTACTGCGTACCCTGATGCTCTTTTTCCCTCTATTACCCTCGAAGATCCGTCTATGAATAGCTTTCTCCCGTAGGGTAAAGGTGTTGCATCCAAATCCTCTCTTACTTTAGTTTGGAAGTTCAGGAGTTCTAGACAGTCGTGCTCGAAATCTTGGGGAGGTTCTCCAGAAAGAAATTGCGCTGGATTCAGAGTCTTTGAGGTAGTTAAGGTTAGATTTTCTGAATTTATTAGCGCGATTTCATATCTAAGTATCCTGGAGTCTGTTATCCATTCTGGGGCTTTTTGACTTAAGATGGTTTTTAAGTCGTGTGGTGTATGGACCCGTACTTTTCCTTGTAAAGTCAGATTCTGGGTCTCCTCCACTAGTACTGCGGTTGCCGCAACAGCCTGTAGACAAGTTGGCCATCCCCGAGCAACGGGGTCCAACAGTTTCGATAGAAAGGCTACAGGTTTTTTACATCCGCCCCATTCCTGAGTTATGACTCCATAAGCCACCCCCTCTTCGGTATTTACAAATAGGTCAAATTCTTGTTTCAGGTTGGGTAGACTTAGGACAGGTGCTGTGGATAACTTCAGTTTTAGGTCTTTTAATCGGTCCTCATCTTCCTCTGTCCATTCTATTGGCTCAGGATTGACTAGTTTCTCATAAAGAAACTTCACGCTCTGGGTGTATTTGTCGAGCCACAGTCTACAATATCCGAAGAGGCCCAGGAGTTTCCTTATGTCTCTTTTGGTTTTGGGCGCGGGTATGGCTTGGATTCCTGCTATTCTTTCTGGACTTAACTTTTTGTATCCCTTCCCAATTAGATGCCCCAGGTAGGTCACCTCCTGTTCAACAAACTATAACTTCTTTTTTGACACCCTTAGTCCTTTTTCCCCCAGGAAGTTTAGGAGCTGTATACTTGCTGTTTTTACTTCTGACTGATCTTCCCCTGATACCAACAGGTCGTCCACATATTGTAAAACCTGCACTGGTCCCTTAGCTTTTCTAGGGCTTGCCCGAACAAATTCGCGGACTCAGTGAATCCTTGTGGTAAATGAGTCCACCTTAGCTGCTGCTTCCTACTTCTCTCTGGATGTTCCCACTCGAATGCGAACCAATCCCAGCATTCCTCAGCTAAGGGGCAGGCCCAGAAAGCATCCTTTAGATCAACAATAGTGAACCACGCGTGCTCTGGAGGAATTTGGCTCAGCAACGTATAAGGATTTGGGACCACGGGGTATTTAGTGACGGTCTTCTTATTAATTTCCCTTAGATCTTGTACTAACCGATACTTTCCTTCGGCTTTTCTCACTGCTAGTATGGGCGTGTTATGAGGGGACATGCATGGTTCTAAGATGCCTTCCTCCAGCAGTTGTTCTATGACAGGTACCAGTCCTTTTATCCCTTCTGGAGATATAGGGTACTGCTTTATCCGGACCGGGGAAGTCCCTGCTTGTATTTCGATTTTAATAGGTGGGATATCTAGGAGACCAGTTTTCCCTTCCCCAGCCCATACTTTCAGGTCAATTTCTTCTAAATCTTTGGCTGTTAGCTTCATGATTTTCACCCGCATTTTTCCCTTTTCCGGAATGACTCCTACACCAAACTGGACTTGCAAGTCTCTTCCCAGCAGATTAGTTTCTAACTCAGGTGAGTATATAAAAATCAGCGGTGACTTGCCGAGAGTTCCCTTTTATTTTAACATCAGTTATAATGGGAGCTTTAAATAGTTTTCCCTCTGCTCCCATCACCTCGCAGGTTTTCGTGCTGATGATTGTTCCTGCGGGGAGTTTTTTAAGGCTGGAGCGATCTGCTCCTGTGTCCACCAAAAATTCAAAGTCTTCCTGATGGGGACCTACTTCAAAGTTTACCATGGGCTCTTCTTGATGATACATAGGGTCCCCTATTGTATAGAGCCCACGACACCCCTAATCCTCATCCTCTTCTCCTTTTAGTAGCTTTTCTAATTTATCTTGCTCTCTTGCAATCCCTTCATCAAATGTTATCTTCTGACAGTCTCTCCGTAAGTGTCCCTTTTTCCCACAATAGAAGCATGTCCTCTCTTCCCCTGTTCTCTTTGGGGTTCTCCAAGGTGGAGTTGTGGGTGTTCCTCGTCTCTCTCCTTTAAACCTTGTACTTTGCCTGCCTGGTGGATCCTGATTCTTGACTACCCTGGCACTTTCTTTCGCTACAGCCACCATTATTTTTGCTTTGGCTCTAGTCTTCTCCTCCTCTCTTCTTAAGTAGACTTTTAGGGCTTCTCGTAATAGTTCATTTATTCCTCTCTCCTGCCAATCTTCTATTTTCTCTAGTTTTCTCCTTATATCTGGCCACGATTTACTGACAAACTGGATCTTTAATAATATCTGGCCCTCGGGGCTATCAGGGTCTATGTTGGAGTATAACTGGAAGTTCCTTTTTAATCTGTTCAGCCAGGCGGCTGGGGTCTCTTCCTTTCCTTGCATGCTGTCAAAGGCTAATTTGGTGTTGTTACTTCGGGGCACTGACTCTTTGATTCCTCTCACTATTAAATTCCGGTAGTCCTCCATACTTCTCCTGTCTTCCTCCCGGTTGGGACTCCATCTAGGGTCCACTATGGGCAATTTGATGTCACCTGGAGGACCTATTCTATTCTCTCTTTCCCATATTCTCATCCCCGCAGTGCGGATCATTCTTACCTGCTCTGGGCTAAATAGTATTTTTAAAATAGAATTTAGCTCTTCCCATGTGTACACATTGGGGCCCAAAAATTGATCTACTTGATTTGAGACCCCAATGGGATCCTCTACAAGGCTCCCCAGTTCCTTTTTAAAATTACGGACCTCGGAGGCCGTAAGAGGGGCGTTCACAAATCCTACTCCTCCAGCAGTCCCTCCCATCGGGACCTCTCTTAAGGGGAAGAGTTTCGCCCTGGATCTTGTATTGCAATAGGGCCCTTCTAAAGTCTCAGTTCTTTGGGTTGGAGTACCTTCACTATAATCATTACTGGGGGAGGCTTCTGGGCTCGACATGGGAAGGCTTAATTCCCAGTCTGGAGGTGGAGCTGGGAGTGTGGATGGAGAGGGGGAGGATGCGGAATTAGGCAAGACTGAGGAAAGAGCAGAGGAAGCTGCCATGCGGTAAAGGGCCTCCTTGTTAGGATTGAGTGGTGTTTCTGTTAGGGGTGCATTTCCAGAAAAATTGTTTGGACCCGCTTGGGGTATTTTCTTAGAGAAATTCCTAGAAACATTCATAGAACCCGCTAGGGGTGTGTTTACGGAAAAATTAATAGGACCTGCTTGGGGTATACTTCCAGAAACATTAGTAGGACCCACTAGGGGTGTATCTTTAAAAACATTCACAGGACCCACTAGGGGTGTGCTCATGGAAAAATTAGTCGGAGGGGAATTGGGAATAGAAGGGGTATCAGGACATGTAGGTGGAGGGGGTCGATGGTCGAGAGGGTCCCAAGTAGGGTACTCCTCTTCCTGTCTTTCAACCTTGTTCTTTCCCTGCTCCTTGATTTTGCATATCCTTATGTGTTTCTCTCCTTGGTTAGGTTTCAACCAGCAGGCCGCATATTTTAGTTGTTCAGTCTCTATATCTCCTTGGGCTCGCAAGTGTTGATTTAATAGCGAGCACATCCAAGGGTCAGTTGTGCCTTGCCAAGGCCATTTTCCTGGTAGGTTAAGGGTCGGCCACACCTCTACACAATAGTGGATCATCTTAATCCGATCCAAAGCCTTGGTTCTTTCATCTTGGTCCCATTGCTCTAACAGGTCTCCTAGTGGACAGCTGGGGGGAATGTTAGTGACTCTCTCTCTCTGGGTGTTAGTTATCTTTTTCTTCTCCTTTTCCTCCTCCTGCTCTGGAACTTGCCGTCGTTTACTCATACACGCACCCATTCTCCCTAGGTCAACAAAAAGATTCTAATGGTGCCTTTACCCAAACGGAAAGAGTACTTCAAGGCAACACAAAACAAAAACTCTTTGACCTTTCTTTAAACTAAAACCTCTTTAAGGTGCCCCTACACAAACGGAAAGATAAAGACGGGCTACTCAAACTATAAAACTCCACTCACTCTGTAGGGCTTAACCACCTCGGGGCTACAACCACTACTTTCTCTCTCTCACCCTCGAGGACCCGTAGGTAGCTCTTCTACCCCTGCCAGTCCCCAGGATAGCCCGCCGGCCCCCTTGACCCTGCGTCCGGATGGAGCTAGACTCCCCGCCCAACGCAGGTCCCACACCCGGATAATCCACTCCTACAGAGCAACCCCGCCCGATGTGGGATCCCGAGCCTCAGCCACTATCCCCTCTCTCTCTCCCGCAGAATTCTCAAGCCCCCGTAGACAGCCGGTCAACCAAGGCCTAGGGTTCCAGGTACTGCCTACCGCCAGAGCCTGATCCGCGGTGCGCGACTTGCTCAACTCCCCTACGTTTGACTCCCTCGCGCTTCAGAAGTCCCCTAATCACTCTCACCTCTGCACCCGGACAGCGTCCTGTCCCCCGCCAGTGCAGACTGCACCCGGACAGCGTGCCTCCTTGCACCCCCGACCAGTGCAAAACCTCTTGTACCCGGACAGCGTGCTCCCTTGCACCCCCGACCAGTACAGGTTCCTCACACACACTCCGGCCTCCACTATCCAGCACCCGGACAGCGTACCCCTATACTGGGCACCCCCGACCAATGCAGCACTTCCCCAACTAGGTAGCCTGTGGGCCCGCCCTTAGGACCTCAGCCACTACCCTAGTCTGTGGACCCTCTTACCCCTGCACCCGGATAGGGCCAGACCCTCCGCCCAATGCAGGTCCCACACCCGGATAATCTGCTCTCCTGGGGCCACCCCGACCAATGTGGGAATCAAGGGCCACACCCACTACTCCTCTTTCGTGGGGGGGATCCTAGTGGGGCCTTCCTCCCAATCACCCTGCGACGTGCCACTCACACCCTAGTTTTTCCTCCGCACGTCTGGAGGGGGGCCCGCTACGCCCCTGGAGACGCCTCACCCACTCGGTCTCCACTCGCTTCCCCCTTTTCCCGGCCGGTCCCCTCGCGGGAGTCCGAAACCGCGGTACTAAGGGGTCCGCACTCGCTTCGGGGGTCCGAGCTACCGGCCCCCGTCTCACTCACTCCTCACTCGCACGCCTCCACTCCCGCCACCGGCTTTACTTACCGGTTCTCCTCGGCGCTGTCTTCGGCGGTGGTGTCCTCGCTGTTCTCCGCCGGCGTCCCTCGGTGTCCTCGGGTCCGGAGCAGCCAGCTGTCCCGAAGAGCTGGATCCTCTTCTGGGCGTGGCTTATCCCGGACGAGTCCCCAGATTGTTAAAAATGACCAGGGCAGGAGAACACGTTTACTCCTTTCAATGTCTTTATTGAGCAGCTCTTTTTGAAAGGGGTAGCTCGGGGAAGGCCTACGCCACCACTGCTCCTGATGGACACCGCCGAGGAGGAGGTCTGCGTCGAATCTGCGCAGCCGCAGAGTCGGGAGCCTTGCCTCACAGGAGTCCCTGAGGTCTCTCTCACACTGTGTTTTGAGCCAGGGGGTGTCTCCCAGTAGGTGCCTCTCCAGTCAGGGTGAGAATCTGGATGTCTGTCCAGACAAGTCCACAGGTGCCTGAAAGTTTTCCTCACCCGTTGATACTGCTCAGCTTGTTGGAAGTGGTGCTGGCTCGTTGTTATTAGGGGTTGTTGGTTCCTACTGCACTTCCGGCTGAGGGGTGCACCTTGGGAGTCCCCCTTCATCTCCATATAGGGTGGCACCTCATGGAGGGTGGCTGGTCTCTGGGCGGGCTCTGGGTGGTGCCTCCAGGCTGATGGGCAGATGGGGTGGATCTGATGGCAGGCTGGCAGTGTCAGTGTCTCGGTGGGCGTGTTGCTGAGCTTGGTGGCCAATCAGGGAGCAGTGGCTTCCTGACATGGGATAGGGTAAGGGGAAACTGGGATTGAACAATGGAGTCCAGGGGCCTAACTCAGGATAAGGTAAGGAGGAATACACAACCTTAGGGATTAAACTGGGGTCTGGGGTACACAGAACAGATAACAGGGACAGATAACATCAATACATAAAACTGGTAACAAGAACAAGTAACCTTAATACGAACAGCTGTCCAACCAGACACACAAACTCTTAATACTCTGCACTTTACTTAGTTTTATTCCTCACACTAATACATATTCATTAATATTTCCCGTAAATCTCCTCCTCTTTTCAATTCTTAAATGCTACATCACTGTACTACATAACACATGCTCCACTTGTTGTTAGGTAGTCTTCTTGGCTTTTTGGTGGTCTTCTTCAGATGAAGGCTCATCATCTTCCTCTCCTCCTATGAATAACCTTTACTGGTGGCACGTGCGCTCTAAGTTTTGTGTTATACATAATTACGTGTTATGTTCCAGAAAGTAATTATTTCATGGATCAAATCACCACCCAAACTCCCTACCTTGGAATAGTCCCAGCTTTGTCCATCTCAAGGCCAGTTCTATCTTAAGACATCCTGTATTGTTGGAGTCCAGGGCATTCCTTTGGTTGCCCTGGAGAGTCAGAGACCTGGGCAGGGGGTTCTGAGACCACAGCTCAGAGCTCAGAGAGACACTGGATTTGATTTCAGTCCATGGGAGAGGCTTCTTGCACTCCAGGAAGCATTGCAGGCCACAAGAGTGTGAAAGATTGTAGTTTAGTATATCACAGGGTGAGAAAAACAGTGGTTTCGGATTTCTTGTATTGAAGTGAATGGGGACAAGATGGAGAATTTGGGGCGTTGCCTCCTTCTTCTTCTTTCTTCTTCCCTCACTCCATTTCTGCAGTGACGTTAGCACAAAGTAGTTTGTGAGAATTGGATCAAAGTAAAGATGACCTTTTTAGTAATAGTGATAGACATTGGTAATAAATAGTAAATATCGAATACGTAGCAATTAGTATAAAAGATAAGGACAACCCTGGGACGAAGGGAGTCACCAGATGTCTGAGCCGCGGCAAACATCTTGCAGGACACTGAGAAAATTGTAAGATAAGAACTAATAAACACGAAGCATGCAACCTTGAAGACTCCGTCTTTTCCTGCGTTTGGCTCAGAGCTTTGCAGAGGGCAAAAAAGACTCTAAAACCACCTGAATGTGGGAAATTAAAACTCCAGCAAGCAGCCCCCCAACAACTGCCAAAACAGGGCAGCAACAGCAAACAACTCTCAGTGAGACATTTAAAAGGAATTACAATTGTTTGAGTACTCTGAGTTGGATGCATTGGAGAAATACCAACATGGGGTACTCAGGAGCTCAAAACAACAAAACAGACTTTACTGGCAACTTTAGAAAATCAGAGAAACTTTGGCAAAAGATTTCATATAACATTCAAGTCAACAAAAAACACTTGTCAAAGAATTTACTTGACCCATTCAACTTCACAAACTGTAAGCCTGTTCAATTTTAAGTTAATCAAAATTTCTAAGAAGAGGGAATAATAATAAGACACAGAAAGAGAGAAAGATCAAAAAAGATTTAGATAAGCACCCACACAGCTACCAACTCCTGGATTCCAGCAGTGTTCAGATAGAAATTCCAGGAGGAGGTGGGGTCAAGATGTGTGCTTGCCTTGTGGTCAGCCTTGAATACCCCACGGTCTTCCTGGGCCCTTCCCCCAGGAGGGACTTTGGGTCACTTGGTCTCTCAGGAGCTGGGCTGGGGGCTGCAGAGGTGGCTGTGGAGCATTGCCTTTGGTGTGCCAGGGATTGGCAGACACTGCTGGGCTGGGATAGAGGCTCTGGGGGATTGGGGTTACAGGGCAGGGCAGTGCTGGGGTTTCAGGGCAGGGCAAGGCTGGACCTGCCCCTTCCCTCCCTCACACACAAAATGTTCCCAGCCAACAATCTCCTCCAGTCTCTCACAACAGGCAATGCTGGAGGTGGAATCCCAGTTGTGGCCATGAGCACCTGGACAAGAAGGACAGTTCTTTTCCATAGGAAGATGCAATGATTTTAGCTAAAACTGGGCTGAAACACTAATTAATGTAGTGACTACACATTTGTTAAATTTTGTTTGCTAAATTTAGTGTAGTGGTCTTAGTGTTTACTCCCTTTTTGTGGGAGAGGACCAGGAGAAACAATGCAGGCTCAAGCTTAAAAACAAAGTTTTTTTAACGCACACTAAAAGAATGGAAAAGATAAGAAAAGAAAAGATGGAAAAAAAATCCGTAAAAACCCAAAGGCAACTTCAAAACACTCTTCCCTTCCCTTACATACTCTTAACTTTCTTACAAACAACACAGAGAGACACAACCTGTGATTTTCAGTCAGTTTCACCATTTAAACATAATCTTTCATCACTTTGGGAGAGGAATCTCTCTAGAGTCTTATGGAGACATTCACCACAAGACAAAAACAGTCCTGGGGTTCTCAATGTCACAAATCTGCAGCTGCTTGGAGTTTTTGCAGATTGTGCTGTTCCACCCATTAGCAGCCTTTCCCCTGGCTACTCATGGGCCTCTCAGTGTATCTGGGGTACTGTTAAAGAAAGCGTCTTCTAGTATAAAACAAGGATTCTCTTCTAGCTCTAAAATCATTTCTATCTCAAAAGAAATAAAGACCTCCTTTTACCTCAGGAGCTGAGGGCTTCAAATCACTTCCTCTATAAAAACATCTTGGTCTCAAAGGCTGAGACCTCCTTTTACTGCACGAGTGAGGGGCTTTAAGATTCCCACGTAAATCTCAATCATATCAATCCTCAGCTTTGACTAGAACTAGCATTCCTCCAAACAACATTAAGATGTTACAAGAAACAGTCCATTTCTCCATAGTTTACACCAGAAGAGTTTGGTTAAAAGTATCCACATCATCAATCCCTCTTCTAATAATCTTTATCAGTTCTTTCACTCCTGCTCCACGCACTTCATGTGGTGTCTTTCCTATGTCCACTCTTGTAAGAGTCTGTCTGAAGTTCCCCTCATTTGCCTCACAATCATCATAAGGACCCTGAGGACCTCACTGCAGTTCTGGCCTGCTCGAGGTGGATGCTTGCCAATTGTCTGCAGGTGCATTTTCCTGTGTCACCACACCACGGTACACTGGCTTTGAGCAGTGTAATGGCAGTTCTGTACCTGAAGATTACATCTGCTTCACGGTCCCTGCTTCACGACAATAGCCTATGAATTTCCCCATCTCTTGGCCAAGGGAACTTTCTGGGGTAACTTTGGTGGCCCCCCATGGAAAATCCTTCATCTGCTTCACAACCACTGTGACAGACGGAGATCAAAGCCCCCTTGCAAGGACTGAGATTGAGACCCCTATATGAAGCCCCTCTCAAGGACTGGGACATGAAACCCCACAACCCCAATACAGGGGATGGGGGCTGACTTAACCAAAGCGAGATGTTTGCCTGGAGGCGTGATCGTTGGACCAAGAAGACAATGGCTCTCGCTTACTGCTAAGAACATGGACTACCTGTTCCCCCTCAGTGGCTTCAATAAATTTACCTATTCCCCCCACGATTGAGGACTGTAATAAAAACCCCTGAGTTAACCAGAAATTTGGAGAGACATTCCCTGATGTGACAGGCGGACCCATTGACCGGACCACGAGGACTTTGTCTCCACGTTTGGTAGCTATATACCCCCCTTTCCTCTATCTCTATCTCTTTCTCTCACTCCTAACCCCTCTATCGCATTTGCTATGTTCAATCAATAAAAGGTGAATTTGTTTTAATGCTGAAATCCCCTCTGTGTTGTGTTTTGCACTCTGAGATCAGTAAACAAACCATCACGACCCCCGCTTGTACGAGCGGATCGTGTCACGGACAGGATTCTGATAGACGGAGGGGTTTGCAGGGTTCTGTGCAGTCTGTAATAGGGGAAGGACGTTTCGCTCCAGCCGCACCTAGCCTGTCATTCCCGAAAGGGTTGAACAGAGCTAGAAAGCAAGGGGGGCGACTCGAATTTCCCACAAACTGCACACGCCTAGGTGATAAGCACCCCCATACTCAATTGAGGGTTCTGTCTTCAGAATTTCACAAAAGATCTCTTAGTGGAAAAAGGAGAAACTGTTTTTGTGTTTGTGTGTCTCTGGACTGTCTGGGAAGGAAGGGACAAACTGAAGAAACTAAGCAGGGCCTCCCAGGCAGATTTTGTCTCTTCACCCACTCAGGGAAGCGAAGGGAGACACAGCCGAGCTGTGTATGTGTGTGTAACGAAGTATTTCCTTCCTATTGTGGTTTCTGATCCCTTCATAACATTACTAAGAATCTTAGTGCAAAAGGCTAAGCTGCATTTTTAAACTGTTTTGTATGTGTGTGAATTTGGACTGTCTGGGAAGGAAGGGACAACCTGAAGAAACTAAGCAGGGCCTCCCAGGCAGATTTTGTCTCTTCATCCACCCAGGGAAGCGAAGGCAGACACAGCCGAGCTGTGTGTGTGTGTAACTAAGTATTTCCTCCCTGTTGTGGTTTTGATCCCTTCACTGATGACTGAAAATCTTAGTACAAAATACAAAGCTGCATTTTATGCATTACTTGCTAAACACAATGCCAAGCCTTCTGCGGGAGGAGAAGAGTGGGCACAACGTAATTGGTTTAATTTGGAAAATATTATTGATAAAGTATGTTCTTTACAACATGAAACAAAATTTAAACTGGGCAAAAACAAAACTATTCTCTGCTCAGTTTTGGGATCTTGTCTTTCAGCAGCTGTAGAAAGTTGCTTTAAGCGAAGAAGTGAGGAAAAAGCTATAATAGACTCCCTTCAAAACCTAGTTGAAATTTTGCAAAAACAATGAAATGAAGAAAGGAATAAGATCTATGCACTGAGAGCCGCCCTTAGAGAGGAATGTGTTAAAAACTCCTATAATGTTGATTCCTCTATGGAAACAGAGGAGAAGGAGACTCCTCACATTAAACCAATTTATCCCCATAAGGAACTTGAAGCAGTCAAAAACTGCGGGGAAACCTGCTGTCCTCACTTGAGACCCTTGGTTAAAACAGAATACAATTACATAAATGATGAAGATTTTGAACCACATATCACAACTAAACATATACCATACAGCACTACTGAATTGGCTAAGCTAAAAAAGGAATACAGCCGCTTCCCACAAGAATCAGAGACCGAGAATATCTTTTGAGTGTCCCTCACTGGTGGAGACCAAATTAAATTAACTAAACATGAGGCTAATGGATACTGTGGACATGGAGTTTTCTTAACAACAGGTGATAAGCGTGACGCTTGGTCCCTAACACAGCGTGCGGCTTTTTGGGCCGGGGGAATAAATCCTCTGGAAAGGGGAGACCCCTTAGCCATAGTTACTACCCCTGACCAACTCCTAGAAAGCATTCAAAAAGCCACCTGTCTGCAAATGATCCATGAAAAGAAATTGATTCCTGGTTTTGAATCCCCGATGCAATTACCAGTGAAGCCAGAACTCATCACCCCTTTAATTCGGGGGCTTCCAGAATCACTCAAACCTACAGCAAACACTTTACAAAAGACCATAATGGCATTAGGTCCTGTGGAAAGGCTGGAAAGAGCCCTTGGAAGCCCATGCAACCAAACTGAATCTACCAATCCTGGGTTTACTCCATATTCAATCCCCTCTCAGCCCCCAGCTTCTCAATCTAGCTCACCTGCCAGTAGCGGCAAAGTTTGGACATAGGGGGATGTTGCTGTAGATTTAATTAATTACAATAGACAATATGGGCCTGTGAAAACCCAGGAGGAGAAATCATAAAAAATAAAAGGTGTTTGTTTTATTGGGACCCCTCACATTGAAAATTCAGAGCAGGGAAAACAGATCTCTAACCACCACCGTTGGTGGCTGTTGGGCATTAAAAAGGGGGTCCCCAGAGAGGTGATGGATGGTTTGCCCCTTGAAAAATTACAAAGAATAATAACTAACTGGCACTCTCGATAGCCAAACTTATCAACTCAACCCAGTGCACCTCTGCCTTCTCGAGATCCAGACAGTGAACCAAAACTAACCCTCTCTCAGCCTCTCCCTGGTAATTCAGGTTGTGAATCAAAACAAACACCACCCCAGGGAAACTAAATTCTCCGTTTCTTAACAGTGGGTGAAGAAACAGAGTATGGATGTATTTGAGAATGCTCACTAAAAATAAATCAGGAGATATATCGATCACAGCTATTACAAACCCCAAACGAGTATTTGTAACCTTTTTGGTTGACACTGGGGCTCAAATCTCTGCGCTAACAAAAAGGGATGCCCAGAAGTGTGGAGTTGTTCCAACAAAAAGACAATGTTGCATTCTTAATGCTCTAGGAACTACAGAATCTATGAATATGGCTTTAGTAAAACTTATGCTTCCTGGAGAGGCGGATCAGTTTGTTGTCAAAATGGTAATTGGAGATATTCCAAACAACTTATTAGGGATGGATGTCCTTGCTGGAAGGCAGTGGGAAGATTCTGAGGGATTTTTGTGGTCATTTGGTACACCGCCAATTAACATTAGATTACTTCAAACAGCACCCACACTAGCTTATAGTAAAACTACTAATGTGAAACAATCCCCCCTCCCTTCTGGTGCCAAAGAGGGCATTAAAACAGTTATACAGGACTTGCGAGACCAAGGAGTAATTGTTAATACTCATTCTCCTTTTAACTCTCCAGTGTGGTCTGTTCGAAAACCTAATGGGAAGTGGCGACTAACAGTAGATTTTCACAGGCTCAATGCCAACACAGACCCTCTCACAGCAGCGGTTCCAAATTTAGCTGAATTAATAACATCGGTTCAGGAAAAAGCTCACTCAATCATGCCAACTATAGATGTCAAAGACATGTTTTTTATGATACCTATACAGCCAGAAGACATGGACCGTTTTGCCTTCACATGGGAAGAACAGCAATACACTTTCACTAGACTTCCCCAAGGGTACAAACATTCCCCCACCTTGGCTCACCATGCTTTAGCCAAAGAATTAGAGAAAATACCCAAACCTGATAATGTCTGTGTTTACCAATACATCGATGATATCCTGGTGGGAGGAGATGAAATAGGAGTAGTGGGGGATACCCAACAGGAAATAATCTCCCATTTAGAAAGTCTGAATTTGCAAATTCCCTCTGAAAAAATCCAAAAACCTTCTCAGGAAGTGAAGTTTTTGGGAATTTGGTGGAAAGGAGGTATGACATGTATTCCACCGGATACCCTAACCTCTTTAGATCAGATTAAAATGACTGAATCCAGGAAAGCAAGCTCTAGGACTATTAGTGTTCTGGAGAAGACACTCCAGATTCCTCAATAATTGCCAGGCCCCTTTATGACTTGCTGAGGAATGAGGTGAAATGGGATTGGACCCCTGCTCAGGAGGAAGCACTGCAATTGCTGATTTTTGAAGCAATAGTTCATCAGGCACTAGGCCCTATCCATCCTACAGATCCCTTTCAGGTAGAATGGTGATTCCCTTCCTCAGGTTTATCCATACACATATGGCAACGGGTCCTGAAGGTCCAACAAGGCCTGTTGGTTTTTATTCCCGTGGTTTTAAAGATGCTGAGGAAAGATACACCATCTGTGGAAAGGGGTTGTTTGTAGACAGCTTAGCTCGCATAGAAATGGAAAAAATTACTCGACAACTACCAATTGCATCGAGGGGTCCTTTCAAAGTAATCAAAGCCATCACAACTGGGACCCCTCCACCTGAGGGGGTCACCCAGAGAGCCTCAGTTAGAAAGTGGTATGCTCAAACTGAATACTACTGTAACATTTTTTCAATAACAGAAGGAGCTGTAAAAAACTTAGTAATCCAAGAAACTGAGAGCTTGGGCAACACCCAAGAAAAACCTGCCCCTGTGATTAAAGTAGCCCTCCTTTCACCTCTGAACAATCAACAAATTCTTGGTTCACTGATGCCTCTGCTAGGCGGGAGGGAAAGGTGTGGAGATACAGGGCAGCAGCCTTCCACATTTCCTCTGGTGAACAAATTATTACCGAAGGGGAAGGCAGTGCTCAGGTTGGGGAACTGATCTCTGTTTGGAGTGTTTTCCAGCATGAGATACAAAATACCTCTTTTGTCTGCATTTACACTGACTCCTATGCCGTTTATAAAGGATGTACTGAGTGGCTTCCATTTTGGCAACAAAATGATTGGGAAGTTAACAGAATTCCAGTCTGGCAGAAGGAAAAATGGCAGGAAATTCTTAATAT
>JANEHK010000823.1:1426-17599 GCA_025960845.1 Tachycineta bicolor | reverse complement strand
ACTCCATGTAACCAGTTAATAAACGCCATTAGCCGTCCACCACATTGGTGTCTGTGAGCTAGTGACCCGAACAGCCTGTGTGTGGCTGCCGTGTCGTTCCTGAACCAGGTCGCTACACCTCAGCGGAGGTAGCAAGCCACCAAGGGGGAACAGGTAGTCCATGTTCTCAGCAGTAAGCGAGAGCCATTGTCTTCTTGGTCCAACGACCACGCCTGCAGGCAAACATCTCGCTTTGGTTAAGTCAGCCCCAGCCCCCCACATTGGGGTTGTAGGGGTCTCAGTCTCAGTCCTTGAGAGGGGGCTTTGATCTCCATCTGTCACAGTGGCTGTGGAACAGATGACGGATTTTCTGTGGGGGACCACCAAAGTTCCCCCAGAAAGTCCACCTGGCCACGAGGTTGGGAAATTCATAGGCTATTGTCATGAAGCAGGGACCATGCAGCAGGTGCAATCTTCAGGTACAGAACTACCATTACACTTCTCAAAGCCAGGGTACTGTGGTGTGGTGACACAGGAAAATGCACCTGCATATGATTGGCAAGCATCCACCTCGAGAGGACCAGAACTGCAGTGGGGTCCTCGGGGTCCTTGTGATGATCGTGAGGCAAATGAGGGGAACTTCAGACCAGCTCTTACACCAAGTCCAGGGTGCTCAGTGCCCGGTCAGTTTGATGACTGAGTGTGGCTCTGGACGCTTCTCTTGCAGCGTCTCCACGGCATGGAACTTTGGAGCTGCCCCCAGCTGTGGTGTCACAGAGAATGGAACCTTGGAGCTGCCAGCACGGTGATGTCCCAGAGAGGGGAACATTGGGGCTGTGCCACTCCTGACCTGGCCCCAAGAGCTCTGGCTGCACCTGGAGGAGACACCAAGTTTGAGCTGGGAGGGAGGCAGCAGGATCATGGAGTGCAGGCCCCTGCCCTGCACAGACAGCCCAACAGTGGCAGCCTGGGCATCCCCAGGAGCGGTGTCCAAAGGCTCCTGGAGGTGTGAGCATTGGATGGGATGGGATGGGATGGGATGGGATGGGATGGGATGGGATGGGATGGGGATGGATTGGCTGGGGTGGAGTGGAATGCTGTGGCGTTGGGATGGAACTGTGGGGGTGGGATGAAGTTTGTGAGGGGTGAGGATTGGAAGAGGGGATGTGGTGGTTTGGGCTTTTGGAATGTGGCACTAGAGGAAGGGACAGCAGGGGACAATTTTGGGGATGCTACTGCTGCTGGTAGTAAGTCTGTGGCCTTGAAGTCTCTTTTGGGCAGTTGCAGTTAAATTGGGAAGGCTGAGCTAAAGGTGTGCACCTGTAGAGGGTTGAGGTGAAGTGCCAGAGATGTGGGGAGGGTGAGGGCATGTGGTTTCAGTAATGAAGGAAGGAAGGAAGCAAGGAAGCAAGGAAGCAAGGAAGGAAGGAAGGGAGTGTTGATCCAGTACTTAGCAGCTCTAACCGGTGCCTGAAATCTGGTATTTGCTGGCACTGCCACAGTGCCGAGATTGAGAAATTTCCTGGTGCTGGTGCAGCCGCAGTCCAGCAATTTGCTAGTGCAGAAAGCCAAAATCTGCAAAGTTCCTGGTGCCGGCACCTCACTGCCCAGATGCGGTAATTTGCTGGTGCCAGGAGTCCAGATCCAGCAAATGGCCAGCACCTGCACTGCCCAGATGTGGCATTGGTTGGCATCGGTACCACCCAGACACGACAATTTCCTGCTGCGGGCACACTGGGGAGCCTGGCTGAGCAGGAAGGGTGACCTTGAGCAAGGAGAGTTCCTTGTGGCTGCATCAAAGGCTCAGCATGCAAAGACATTCCTGGCGCTGAACCCTGGGCTGAAGGTGATTTTGAAAAAAAAAAAGCCACGGGGAACAGCCAGAGTCAGACACTTTCTTCACAGAAGTAATGGCAAATGCTCCGTTTATTGAGAGTACACCGGGTTCTTTTATAAATATATCATTCTAGTGCACAAGCAGTTCACATGGCATTTTACTACTAGCTATTGGCTAGTGTTATCTGCATAAGCATTCCTGTGCAGTTACCTGTTTACACTTTGTTGAGGGAAAAAGTTGGTTCTCAGGCTCAGTGTCCTGGTTCTCAGGCTCAACATCCTTGACAGTGCTAAAACAACAGAACTTTCCCAGCACTGTAAGGCCTCTCTGTGTCTGTCTCAAAAAATCCTGCTACAGAAGCTCTCACCTGCGGGTTCCCCAGCGTGTGGCAGCACAAGTCTTCAAAGGGCAGAACCAAACTCTGGCTGAGAGCACAGACACTCTCTCAGCCAGCTCGGCTTTCAGCTGCCAGGGCACAGCACACAGGGAAAGGGGTGCAAGAGAGAGCTGAGGACGCTGCCAGAGCAGCACTTGGGCAATCCAGGGTGAGAGTGGCTTCAGCTGCTGTTGAATGGCGCTGTAGGTGACACAGGAGGCTGCTCTGCCATGGCTCTGCCATCCATGCAGACAGGCAGTGGAAACAGGCTCTTCTACTGGCAGGCTCCATCCATAGCAGAACTTTGTCAATCTTGCTAAAATCCCTCTCTGTCCTTCTGTCTTAGCATTGACAGTCGTTTGGAGAACAGTAGGGAGGTGACATGAAACAATTGATTATAACTTGTGATCAAATTTCCATGGGCTTTCTGTTTGCTTAGGTAGGGATTTGTTTTGTTTGTTTTGTTTTGTTGTTTTTGTTTTGAGGCTTTTGTTTGTTGTGGTGTTTTAGTTGGGTTTGGGCTTTTTGCATGTATGGGAGGCTTAAATGTGTGATAAAATTCCCATGCATTCATGAGGCTGTACAAGGCCCTCCATGGGGATTTCCTTGGCTATACACAAGCTCAGAGAGCAGCATGTGGCAACTCAGGCCGAGCACAAAGGAATCACAGGATGAGTCTGCAAGGTGCTCTATAACAACAGGCACTGTTAGCTGTTATCCAGTGAGTAAGGACTACAGACCATCTGCTTCAGATTCTCCTCATAAGGCACTCTGTTCTTGTTTTGTATGATGCAGCTTTCTTAAACCTCTATTACACTATATCTGCCTGAACATTCACCCAGATGTTTGCTAAAAAAGTTCTCTTCCAGCTGAAAAGCACAGGGTATGCTATGCCCTGAGCAATAGCAGTAGATAAATGGACATATACACACTTCAGGAGCAGAAGCGGCATTAAATCTATGACAATACATAGGTGTGAAGATACAGAAATCTACAAATCTCACAGTTGCACAGCCCCCACATCTCCACTCGGTTCTGCAGAATGGCATCAAAAAATGCACAGGTACTGAGACAATGAGCTGGTGCTGCGCTTATTTGTCAGTCGGCAGAGCTGTGGGAGGCAGGAATTAAAGGTTATTTTGGAACAGAATGAAAAACAAGAGGCAAACAAAGAAAAATTCCAGCTGGAGACGGAGTGGCACAGCTCTGCTGACCCAAGCAGAACAGGGAACAAGTTGCAAATTACTGTGAAAAAAAAGGGTTGTGTAAAAGGAAACTGCGCTATTGTTGAGGGTTAAGTTTTAGAATTTCCCCCCCCCCCCTCATGAGTTACTTTTAAGTACTGATAGTTAAGGGTGCTTAAGGGGACAAAGGAGGTTGATCGCTGAGTTTTGGGAGAGAGGGGAGGTTCCTGGGGGGAGGGGGGGGGGAAGGACTTTCAGTGCGTTCGGTTCTCCCGGAGAGCACGGCCGCACGACGGGGAGCTGCCTGAAGTCCACAGCTAGCGGAAGAGCCTGGTCCTGGGAATTCTATCATTTGTTGGAGCGCCCAGGAATTCGGAGTTTCTTCGTTGCCCTGCTGGATTCTAGGTCAGCCCGAGACCAGCCGCTGCGGCTTTCTCCAGCGCTGCCCACCTTGCCTGCCAGGACACCGCCCTGCTTGCCCGAGGACAGACCAGCTTCCAGCTTCCAGTGTCAGCGCCGGAGCTCCCAGCGTTTGCCCTCAGGGTTCTTAGTTCTGTTTTACTGTTTTTATAAGTGCTGTTGTTTGTTTGTCCTGTTATATTTACTAGTAAAGGACTGTTATTCCTTCCCCATAGCTCTGACCAAAAAGTTTTCTTTTTAATCTTCCAAATTATAATAATACGGAGGGAAGGATTTGAATTCCTCATTTCCTAGAGAGGCCTGCCTCTCCATAGCAAACACCTGTCTTTTTTTCAAACCAAGACAGCTATATAGGCATTAGTGTTCTTTCCACAGCACACAGAGTTGTAAGCATGAATATACATCTAAATATTCTTGCCAAGCGTTAGAAAAAATCCTTTCAGTAAGGTTATTTACACAAACACACCCATGAATTAATAAAAAACCTGCACAACTACATGTATCATTAGGCAGGATACTCTGTAGATTCTCACATTAACACTTGCATAATTATGTATGATACTTCTAAACACATAGATTTTTTTCTCCATTTGCTTCTTTAAAGCTCATAAAATGTAATGAAATTCTCTTCTAAAACTGCAGAGACTGCTTTGTGCCTAAGCAAAAGATTATTTACTTGCTCAGTTACCTTTTCCCTGTTAGTCACTGAGGCATTAATTGTTTATCCAATCTTGAAATATTCCATGAGCCACTCTGAAGGAAAATAAATATTAATGAGCCAATTTCAATGAAATTCATGTCCTCTGTGTCTTAAAGCTGAAAGAATGTATTTATTGCAAGTCAGAATTAAGTCTTGATACCTAATAAATGGGAAAATGTGAAATATACTGAACAGATCACCATGTTGCAAGGCATCATTGCTTTTTAGTCTTATTTGACCAAATTAGTGATCAATGAGAGGAAGAACTGGTCAATTTTAACTGAGAAAGTAGGTGAAAGAGATGCCTAGAGGTGATGGCTTGAAAGCAAAACCAGCAAGAGACTCCAAGTCAGAAAAAAACAATTTAATATGAGGTGAGGAAAAAAAAGGTATAATAAAATAAATGCAATAGTACAAAAGATCACTGACAGAGTCAGAATACAACCTGATACCCTGTGGTGGTGGTAGCAGTCCAGATGAAGTGGTCTGGTTGAAGCAGTGATCCCACAGAAAGGTCTGGGAGCTCTTGTCCTCTGGGAATCCAGTGGGTAAGGCTGCCTGTGCTGTCCCAAATCCCAGATTCTTTCCAGTTGGGAATGCTTGGCTCCTCCCCCTGGGCAGAGCATCTCACAATGGGCTGATATCATTTTATCAGTCTTGCAATGGGTCCTTGATTGCCCATTAAACAGAGATAGCACCTGGAGGGAGTTATCTATGAGTCATGCAGTAGGGCATTGATGGCCCATTAACAGAAGATAGTCTGGAGGGAGGGGACAAGGGAAACACTGCACAATTTAGTTTCAACATTTCATGTAGATGGTGATAGAATACATACTTTGGGCACATCTTACACTGTAACCGAGGACAAGATAGAAATAATATATCTTCACCTGCTAAAAATCATTCTAATTCCTGTATCTACAATTTTGTTAAGATTGTCAGGTACAACTTTTCATATTTAGCTCCAGTTATATCCCACCAGTTAATCAAGTCTCACTATAAAACCTATCAGTAATTGTTAGCCACTCTTATTAGAATAAACCTAACCCTAGTAAAGCAATTATTAAAGCATGAAGATTTGAAAAAAAATGTAAAACCAATTCAAGAGAACAGACAAAATACTTTAGTAACTGTCTAACATGATACAAAAGAAAGAAGGAGAGTTCTACAAAAAGTAAAGCAAGACACAAGCCACAACTCTTGTTGGATGCACTCTTTAGATAGTCACTAAATGCAACTAGAGTCTTAAACACCCTATGTCCCCCATCCTTATTCTGCTGATATTATTTAGTATAAATTTATAATGTCTATTGAAGTACTCATATAGAATTAGAGGATGTTAAAGTTAGTAGCAATTTTAACCTCATTATCTAAAACACCTAGGATAATGTTAAAAGAGAATTATCAAGATGGTGAGTTAAAGCTAGAGTGAAGCCCCAGGAGTAGTAAAAGATTTTACTAGGTCTATAGAAAAGGGGGAGCATGAGAGAGAGGCTTGAAAATTCTAGCTAATCTTTATAGGAAACTTAAGAGCATACACTGTATTTTAGAAGGAATTGTACATTTTAGAAGGCATTTAGTGAATATGGAGTGCTGTGCCTGTTTACATATTTTAAAGCAGTACAAACATACAGGACCCTCAGTGATAACAAGAAAGACTAACCTAAACATAACAAGAAAACAAAGCAAAAAATGCAAAGAAAGAGAAAAACACAGACTCAGCCAGCAGAAACTGACATCTTGCCTTGAAAAAGTGCCAGAAGGACTAAAGGACACACAAGAATAATCAAGGTGAAGAGTTGACTGAGGAAGACTCCATTTCTTTCATCTTCTAGAGACCCTTGGAGACCACCATGGGGAACTAAGCATGCCCAAGAGGATGTACCAAGGGGAGGTAATTACCATACAAAGTGAGGATGAGTGAGGCCAGAGAATAAATACGCATAAGGCAGATTGTGCAAAGCCATGCATATGTAAAACCTCAAAGAAAAATAAGAGAGGCAAGCTCTCTAGTGTTCATGCATGTCTTTAGTGAAGTTAATCCCCATGCACCTCAACGTCTATTAAAAATACGTACTACTCTAACAACTGTTGTTATAAAGTTCTTTTCTGCCTTGTTTCAGGGGAGATATTTGGAGTTTGCAGGGCTCCAAAGCCCAGCTGCAGATGCCCCTCGGGGGGACATCGGGAGGTCCTTGGGGGGTGTTTTTGGGGGTCCCAGTGGCGGTGGTGGTAGAGTCGTGGCAGGGGGCAGGCGGATGTGGGTGTCCACACAGGGGTTTGGGCTTCCCTGGCCGGGCCCTCCAAGCTTTGCCGGTGCCATTTGGAGACCGCACGGAATGGTGGGGGGCAGTGACACCAGGTTTGGGGAGCCTCAGGAAAGCTGCAGTTTCCCTAAGCCAGACCCCTGAGAGAGGAGACCCCCAGAACCCCAAAGGGGGGACCCCAAGAGTGGAGGACACCTGGGATTGCTGAAACCCCAGCGAGGTGTGCTAGGGCTGGAGGGGCAGGATGATGGGTGATTTATTAACATATGGATATTGATCTAATACCAATACCCAACTGTGACGGACAAAAGAATCTCTAACAGGTTAGAGTTAGAAAGTGTAGGTTTTATGCAATGCCCGGCAGCTGCTTGGGATCACTCCCTAAAATGCACTGCAAAGTTATAAGAGATTACAAACTCTATTTATTTACATAAGTGTTGAATACCCCAAATATTAATACATATTCATGACACTAATGCTTGGCATCCTCTGCTTCGTATTATAAGTAAATAAAAGTCCATTAAGCATGCATAGTTTGTTCTTTGAATTAGGTCAGTGGTCTCTTTTATAGGGAGGGATCATAAAAAGGGGAAGCAAGGAGAGTCTTCCTCATTCTAAACTTTTAAACTTTTCAATGGACAACGGGACAAATGGAACCTGGTAGAACTCCAGTTTCCTGTTTCTGTGACTGTTTCAATGGGATGCTAGAAGATTTACAGTTGTCTATGTTCTTAGATCTATTTACCAGTTTCTTCTCTTTCTCATTATAAATACAGCTAAACAAATACAAAAATGACAAGCAATTAGTTATTTAGATCTGGGATAGCTATTTTAGATTCATTTCCTTTCAACTAACCATTGACTCCTAATTATTTCCAACACAGCCTATCTATCTATCTACTTTAACTAATTCAGGCAAAGCTTATCTTCAGTTAAAACCTTAACTTTTCTAAAACTCTGAATTCCTTTGAAGTTCATATCTCACTGAAAAGGGCTTCAGTGGTCCTGGTGCCAGAAGAGGCTGCTCCCAGTATCAGCCTAGTTGCACCCACCCTGTGTGCTTTCAGTTTTGTCAGCACTCCCAGTATGAGCCAGTCATTCCCCATTATGATGCAGTTTGCCCCAGCATGGTCCCAGTTGCTCCCAGTTGCTCCCACTTTCCGCCCATGTGTTTCCGGTTCTCCCAGTTGCCCCTAGTATAGTCCCAGTCAATCCACAGATCATCCCAGTCCCTCCCTGCATGCTCCCAGTCCTGCCCAGTCACCCACAATGTAGACCAGGCACTCCAAACTTCTCGCAGTAGTTTCCCAGTGTGGTCCCACTTCTCCCAGTGTGCTAGTTTGAAAACAAACCAACTGGAGACCCAAGTAAAAACTGTTCCATGACCCATTTCTCATAACTCCAGGGCGATATCTTTGGTAAATGGCCCAGCTGTTAAAACCAAATGAGGCAGTGTTCTTTATCTCTTCCACGACCCATCCTTCCTCCAGGGAGATATCTTCTGTTAATGGGCCATTGCCTCTCACTGCATGACTGATAAAATTACATCATCCCATTGTGAGATGCTCCACCCAGAGGGAGGAGCCAAGCATTCCTACCTGGATATAAGGTGAGATTTAAACACCAGGAACAGCCAGTTTCCACTGGATTCCCAGAGGAAGACCAGACCCATCTACACCACCACTGGACCTTCAGAGGAAAACTACACCCTTCTACAAGATCATTGCTTCAACAAAGCCACATCCGTCACCCCAGGAGGACTGCAGCCATGATTTGATTGGACTGCTAGCAACACCCTGAATAACTGGGTGTCAGGTTATATTCTGAATCTGTCAGCATTTTTTTCTTTTGCTACTGCCTTTTTAGTTTAGTTTTTAATTTTTTTAGTTTAGGCTGCCATGAAGATGCTCCAGGACAGCCAGGCAGGTGAGGAGGAAGTCAGTTCCCTTTTCCTCTCTCTCCTGCTCCATCTCCCAGCCCAGCATGGCCCCTGACTGCCGGACAACCCCGCTGCCAATGCCGTCCTGCAAGGAATTCACTGGGGGGATCTCCTTCCCCTTCCCTCTGGCACAAAGGCAAATCCCATCCTGTCCTTGTCCTTCCTCCCCCAGACAAGGAGCTGTGGATGGAGACCAGGGAGGACAAATTCCAAGGGAAGAACCTTGTGGAAGAGGCCATTTTGGGCAGCTCCAAGGCACAGGAATCCAATGGGAAGGAAAAGCCCCAGAGATCCTGCATGAGGAGGGGTTCCCAAACCCATCCCAGCTCGCTTGGAGAATGGAAGACGCAGCCTGTGCCGGGAAGATGGACAGAGCTTCATCCAGAGCTCCCAGCTGATCCAGAACCAGGTGATCCAAACTGGGGAATGGCCCTACAAGTGTGGAGAATGTGGGAAGGGCTTCAAGCACAACTCCACCCTTGTGACCCACCGGCACATCCACACTGGGGAGAGGCCCTACGAGTGTGGGGAATGTGGGA
The DNA here is from genome assembly GCA_025960845.1 of Tachycineta bicolor. Classification (NCBI taxonomy): domain Eukaryota; kingdom Metazoa; phylum Chordata; class Aves; order Passeriformes; family Hirundinidae; genus Tachycineta; species Tachycineta bicolor. The sequence goes on along the minus strand of JANEHK010000823.1, from coordinate 8,358 downwards.
AGAGCTTCAGCCAGAGATCCCACCTGATCTGCCACCAGAGGATCCGCATTGGGGAGAGGCCCTACGAGTGTGGGGAATGTGGGATGAGCTTCAGCCACAGCTCCATCCTGATCCGCCACCAGAGGATCCACACCCGGGAATGGCCCTACCAGTGTGAACAATGTGGGAAGAGCTTCAACCAGAGCTCCCACTTGATCCAACACCAGAATATCCACGCTGGTGATAGGCCATACAAGTGTGGGGAATGTGGGAAGGGCTTCAACCAAAGGCCCAAACTGGTCATCCACCAAAAGATCCACACTGGGGAGAGGCCCTACAAGTGCAGGGAATGCGGGAAGAGCTTCAGCCAGAGGTCCCACCTGATCTGCCACCAGAGGATCCACACTGGGGAAAGGCCCTATAAGTGTGGGGAATGTGGGAAGGGCTTCAACCAGAGATCCAAACTGATCCACCACCAGAGGATCCACACCAGGGAACAGCCCTACCAGTGTGAGGAATGTGGGATGAGCTTCAGCCAGAGATCCAACCTGATCCACCACCAGAACATCCACGCTGAAGAAAGGCCCTACAAGTGCGGGGAATGTGGCAAGGGCTTCAACCAGAGATCCAAACTGATCATCCACCTAAAGATCCACACTGGGGAGAGACCTGACGAATGTCCCGAGGTTTCAGAGAAGCTCCAGTCTCCTCCTGCCCCAGCGGATTCACAGAGGGGAGAGGCCCTTCCGCTGCCCCAGCTGCAGGAAGAGCTTCAAGCACAACTCTACTCTCATCATTCACCAGCGTATCCACACTGGGGAAATGCCCTGCAGATGTGGGGAATGCAGGAGGGGCTTCCAGCAGAGCTTCCAACTGGTCATTCACCAAATGATTGACAACGGGGAGAGGCCCGACGAGTGTGGGGAATATGGGATGAACTTCAGCATAAGGTCCCACCTGATCCACCACCTGAGGATCCACACATGTCCCGCTTGTGGGAAGAGCTTGTCCAGGAGCTCTCACTTGAGCGGACACCAACAGAGACACTGGTAATGGAAGACCTAAGAGTGCCTCAGGTACGGGAAGTGCTTTGTGCAGTGCTCCAACTTACTCCTGCTTCAGAAGTCCCACATTGGGCAGAGAATTGGTGACCTACATTCCCAGTGATCCACACTGGAAAGACATTAGGCTGGTGGTCCTTTTCTTTGGTGGTCCCTTATATTATTTTGATTCATCTTTATCCCTTTAAACCAGACAAAACTGAGGATAAAAATCAACAAATTCATCAAAGGCATCTAAAACCTCATGTTTTACTAGTGTTTCAGGGCAATCTGGGACTCAGGCAGATACTGGGGAGGATTTGGGGGTTTGTGAGGTATTTGGTGTGGTGGTTTCCATTTCTGGGCACACAAAGAGATGAGAGGGTTTGATCTGTCACCTCAAAACCACTTCATGCTAAAACTACACAATCTCACCAAAAAAATTACTTGATTGCACAGCCCCTCAGGGAGGGATGGGGTTGGAAGGGGAATGGGTGAAGTAGGGTGAAAACCAGGAGGAGTGAGGTGGGCAATGGGTGGGACAGGATGGGTGGGATGGGGTTTGGGAGGTGTGAAATTGGGGAAATAGGGCTTGAGATGGCAGAGGTGGGATGGATTTGGGTTGGGATTGTGGTGATGGGGCGGGGTCTGGAATAAGACATCGAAAGACTGGGGATGATGATGAGGGGAAGGGGTGCTGGTTCTTAAGGAAGTTTTTGGATATTCTACATTGCTGAAGAGATGCTGGGGTTTCCCACGTTTCTGAGGCAGTTTTGGGGCACTCCCCAACTCTTGGGGGAATTTCCTGAGAGCAGCTCCATGGACCCCCATTGCCAGCGGTCGTTGCCTTGGGCATGAGCTCAGAGCTGCAGCCAGAGTCCATTTGCCTTGGTGCTGGAGAGCAGAGAAATGATGAATGGCCCCCGACATCTCCAGTGTGTGTTTGGGGGCCAGGTCAAGTTCTGCGTAGGTGGGGTGGTCACTGCCCCAGCCCCAGCCACTGCAGCCTCTGGTCCAGCCCAAAAGTGGCTGCCAAGCCCCTGGCATGCCAAAAATCCCACCTGTGAGAGGGACCAGAGCAGGTGAGGCTGTGACACGGCTGTGACACTGACATGTCCCATGGCCCCAGAGCTCACAGCAGCTGAGATGGTGCTGGATCCAAGGGTGACTGTAGATCTCTATCTCCCTCTCTCTTCTCCTGACTTCCTCTTCTCAAAATCTGGAGATCTGGAAGTTAGACAGGTTAGAGTTTGCTCAGTCAGTGCGTTCTGAGGGATTTACTGTAACTCCATTTGCTCTAAGATTTCCCAAGTTTGCAATTAAAAGTTTGTTCTCCATCCTCCTGAGAAGTTTGTTGTTTTCTCCCATGTGCCACCCAAGGGGATCAAGGTACCTCAAGTCCCTTTCCAGCACTGGCCGAGCGAGCTTGGGGCACAGCAGCAGGAACTGCAGGGCTCAGCAAGGCCTGGGTTTTGGCTGGAGGAAGCAGAAAGGCCAAGCCCTGAGCCCAGGCCTGGCACAGCAGGGCCTGTCCCTCACAGGTGCCTCGGGGCTGTTTGTGGGGCAGTGGGATGGGAGGGGCAGCAAGGACAAATGTCATCAAACTGCAACCCTTGCCAGCCTGCTCAGGGAGGGGCTGGGGAGGGCCAAAGTACAGCCTCTGAAAGGAAAGTTCCTTCTGTGGGGCCTCCAGAGGCACTGCCAGAGCCCAGGGGACAAAGGCCTGGGTGCCTGTGGCCCTGCCAGCCCTGCCCAGCCCTTGGCCATCTGTCCTGCAGGCTGTGCCCCTGTGCGTGCTGCTCCTGTGCTGAGGAATCAGGGCTGTTTGTGGGTGATTGTTGCTCCACTCCAGCATTCAGCTGGAAAAAGCCCTTGGAAGCCGAGGCAGGAGCAGGTGGGAAGGGGCCGGCGCTGCTGCTGCTCCTGCCCGGGAGCCCCGGCTGGGCCGGGCCGGCGCCCGCTGCGCTGCGGCTCCTGCTGCTGCCAGAGCCGGGCGGGACTCGGGCACAGGGAATGGACACGGGGGGACAGCAAAGGCCTGGGCGGCTGCAGGGATGTTCGCGCTGGGGCCAGCGCCAGCACACAGCTTCAGCCGCAATGAACCCGAGGGGAACGCTGGGGAAAGGCTCCATTTCAGCCTTTCTTTACTCATGGCTGTGAAGGGACTGAAATGAAAGGAGAACAAGCAGGGCCCGACCCCTTCTCCTTTGGGAGGACCCCGTGCCTGGGGCTATGAGGGGCAGTGAGGGGATCTGAGGGGATTTGAGGGGATTTGAGGGGACATGAGGGGCTGTGAGGGGCTGTCATATGATGTTAGGGGCCATGAGGGCTGTGAGGGGCTTTGAGGGGATCTGAGTGGCTCTGAGGTCATGTGAGGGGCCATAAAGTGGTTGTAAGGGGCTGTGAAGGTGAAGGTTTGTGAGGGACCAGGAAGGGCTCTAAAAGTCTGTGAGGGGCTGTGGGACGCCAGGCACCTCTTGGAACCGAGGGTCCATTATGACACAGTGGAACCAAGGAGATCATTGTTGACAGTACGGAACCTCATGGAACCAAGGTGCCATTGAGGCACAGCAAGGCCTTGTGGAACCAAAGAGACCATGGTGACTCTACAGAACCTCATGGAACTGTGGATCCATTGTAACACAGGAGGGCCTCAGAGCCAAGGGATCCACTGTGACCCTACAGAACCTCATGGAATCAAGGCGTCCATGTTACGCTACTGAACCTCATGGAACAAAGGATCCCTTGTGACACTGTGGAACCAAAGGAAAATGTTGTTGGCAGTGCAAAAGCTCATGGAAACAAAAGTCCATGGAAACGTGGTGGGCCCTTATAGAACCATGGAGACCACTCTGACACTTTGTGACCCATTGGAACCAAGGGGCCATTTTGACATTGCATGACCTCATGGAACCAAGGGGCCATTGTGACACTACAGGGCTCCATGGAACTAAGAACTCCTGTAACAGTGAGGGGCCCAAGGGAATCAAGGCACCATTCTGTACTTCAGGGCTTCATGAATCCAAGGTGCCATTCTGACACTGGGGAGCCAAAAGAGACCATTGTGACACTGAGGGGCCTCATGGAGTTCTGGAGACCATTATGACGCTCTGAGGCTGTATTGTTTTACATGGCCTGGTTTTTGGTAGCAGGAGAGGCCACAGAGTTGGCTTCTGTGAGAATCTGCTGGAAGCTTCCACCATGTCCAGAAGAGCAAATCTCTGATTGCTCTGAAGATGGACAAGCTGCTGGTGCAATTAGAGTTGTTGGTAACACCTCAGTGATGACATATTCAGGAAGAAAATCAAAACAGCATATGCACAGTTGTTTCTAAGAGTTGCAAGCTGCTACTGTCGGGACATCCTGGCATGGCCCGCAGCAATGCAGCTGCCTTTGAAACACAGGGCTCCTTCCTATGGAAAAAAACTGTTCTTCCTGTCCGGACACGCATGGACAGAACTGGAATTTGACCTCCCAAATTCTCTTTTATCCTAGGATTGCTACCAGACAGAAGCAGCCAAGACAAACAGATCTTGCTGGCATTGGCCTCAGCCTCCTTGGGGCTGCCTTTAACCAGCCTTTGAAACACTGTGGCTCTACACTTTCCTTCCTGTGGAGGAGAATTGTCATTCTGGTACAGGCACTCATGGCTGAAATGGAAATCCACCTCCGAACTCCACATCAATCCAAAGGTTGCTCTCAGAAAAAAAGTTGCTTTGGACAAACAGGTCTGGCTTGCCTTGGCCTCTGGTGAATGCCTCCCATCTGCCTTCAAAACAATGAGGTTCTATGGTTTCCTTCCTACGGAAAAGAACCATTCCTCTTTTACAGGTGCCCATGGCCTAAAGCAGAAGACCATTATATAGGGAAAATGAACTCTGTGCTCAGTGGAATGGAGAATGAGGAAAGCAGAGAGAAGACTTGGGAATACTTGAAGGGTGGTTTCAGAGATGGTGGATCTTTTTAACACTGCAGAAAATAGCCAGAGAAAGAAAAAAATAATGCAAAAGGCCGCTGGGAAAATCCAGACTGAGCACAAAGAGAAAGAAATTTCTCTCCCAAGGTAGGACTGGGGTACAACATGTCCCGAGCAGTCTGGAGCAGCCCAAGGCTCTGTGTGCCCAGAGAGAGGCAGGCAGGACGCAGAGCTGTCAGCAAAGGAAGGGGCCAGCGAGGTGGGGCAGCCGAGGGATGACGACAGCCTGCAGGGACAGAGGCACAGGGCATGGACACCATAGGACAGCCTGGGCTGGAGAGGGCACAGGGATGGACAGCAGCTGAAAGGCCCTGACAGAGCCAACTCCTGCAGCACTTTGGCCATGGTTGCTGTTCCTGGCACTGAGGCCAGGAGGGGACAAGTGACCCTTGCAGCCCTGGGGCCTCATTGCCTCCTTGTCCCTGCTCAGCAGCCTGGCAGGGGCCGCCCCATGCTGCTGCCCTTGGCATTGCACATCCCCACATCCCAGTGGCCCGGGAAGAGCCCTGAGCACTGAGGGAGGAACAGGATCTGCCTTGCCAGGAGCTGGGGCTCAGGCCTTGGCCCTTTGCATTCATGAAACACATCCAGGTTTGCTCAGCACCCAAAGACACCTTTTCCTTGCTTGTCCCCACATCTCATCACTGACTCAAGTGTTGTGCTCTAAGTGGAACTTGGAGACACTTTCATGTGAATTGTGTCCCTCAGTGGGACTCATTAAAAGTTAAAGAAACTTTGGACTTTGAATCTGACTTTCAGTTCTTGAGAAGTTTTTTTGAGCACACTCTGAGGGACTGAGTCTTATGTAAACAGCACAAAAGTCCCAAGAGGTTCATTAAAGTCTTTGTGCTGTGTCTGTGCTGATGAGCTGGGCTGGGCTCCTGGCACAGAGGCAGCTCCTGGCAGCTAAGAGGAGCTTCAAAAACACATTGCTCTTGATAAGCAGCTCTTCTCCCAGCCCAGCAGGGCTGGGGCACTGCCTGCAGCCACCCCGGGCACAGCACACAGGCACAGAGAGCTTCAATCACTCAGGGCTGGGAAGAAGCTGAGAAGTGACTGCGGGAGAATCACTCACAGCCCTTGACACAGGAACCTCTGGCTGCAGGACAAGGCAGCTGCAGCTCCTGCAGTGATCTCCTAAAGCTGCAACATCCCAATGCCTACAGACTCTGTGAGTACATTCTCTGATTATCTCTTGTGCAGAGCAGCCAGGGGTGCCCAGGGCTGTCCTGCAGAGCAGGGTGCTGCAGCCCAGGGCACTGTGCTGGGGCAGGGACTCTGCTGCCTGCCAGGGACAGCTCTCAGCCAGCCCTGGGAGCTGCTCCCAGCACTGGGGGACAAGATCTGGGTGGAAGGAGACAGCTGGTAAGGCATGGAAGTGTTCTCTTTGTGTAGGGATGCTGCATTGTTCAGGACTGCTCCCAGCATAACATTTAACTCCAGAACATTTCCAAGTAGGTTATACAGGGAGCAGAGCAAGGCAGGAGCTGCATAAAAGAAAAAGTCCTGCTTTATTAATCTATTGTTCTGTGTTGCCAGGATGGGAAATTGCACATAGATATTCATCTCTCAGATCAAGCTGAGAAAAATAAAACAATTTTCTCTCAGACCTTAATAAAACAGCCAGTGACAGAAATCAGCAGAGGGTCCCCTGCAGGCAGCAGTGTCACTTTTCCAGCCTCCTCAGGGTTGCTCTGAGGTTGCCATCAGAGCCTGCAGAGCGAGAGCTGCCCCTGGGCAGTGCCTGAGCTGGGAGGGCTCTGCAGGGCAGAGCTGCGCTGGGGTCTGGCAGCACTTGCAGGGCCCAGCCCTGGGCACAGGGAAGCAGCTGCAGGCAGGGACAGCTCCAGGCAGCAGAGCCATGGGCAGGCAGTGGGGGGAAAGTGCCATGGAAATGTGCTGGGATATTGAAACTCCTCTCCAAACTGAGCTATTCC
>JANEHK010000822.1:0-17605 GCA_025960845.1 Tachycineta bicolor | reverse complement strand
GCCAGAATTCCGTCCAACAGACTGGACAGACATAAAGAAATATGCATTGAAAGAGGATACACTTTCAATGGATCCAAAGGGCATAGCAATGCCAGTGACATATGATACACAGGATGCAAACCCAAGATGGGAAAGGTTAGATCGTGAAGTAGTCAGGGATCTGATGAAAGCAGTTCGTGATAATGGATTGGGGTCTCCCTATTTTAAACAACTTTTAAAAGGGACATTTAATATATATGATTTAACACCATATGACCTTCGATCTCTTGCTTCAATGATCCTGACTGATGCACAATTCCTCGTTTGGGAAGCAAAATGGAGAAAAATTTTAAATGATTACAGAATTAAATACCAAGGAGGGGCAAATGCAGGCTTCACACTGGCACAATTGGCTGGTGATCCACCGCTTGACAGTGCAGCTCATCAAGCCAGGGTTCTTCCTCCAGATGTGTTGAGAGACATCAAGGATGCAGCCAGAAAAGCAATGATGCAAGTTACACCAGCAGGAGTCACAGAAAGTAGTTTCACAGAGGTGAAACAAGGTCCTTCAGAACCCTTCAGTTCATTCATCGATCGTCTCACACAAGCAGTGGACAGGCAAGTTACAGATGAAGCAGTGAAGTCACATTTGATTCGGTGTCTTGCATTTGCAAATGCCAACCCAGAATGCAAGCGCGTCATCAGTGCAATGCCAGGCCAACCCACCATGGCAGAAATTTTAGAGGCATGCAACAAGGTGGGGACACCACAGCACGTCGCAGCAATTGTGGGAGATCAAGTGGAAAAAGCTGTCAAAGATGCATTTGCAAATTTTCAACAAAAACAGTGTTTCAAGTGTGGCAGGCCAGGACATTTCAAAAAAGATTGTCCACAAGTTACACACGATGCAAATTCAACAGATCATTGTCCGACATGCGGAAGAGGGAATTATTGCTCCGCAAAAAACAATGCCAGTGGAAGAACTCAGTCGGGAAACTCCAGAAAGAGCGCGAATCGTCAACGCGCGACGACACAAATAATGGCGATGACTCAAGAGCAGGTTCCGCAAGGGGGACAATCATCGGGGAACAACAATCTAGCGCCCTCAGCAGGACAATTTGTAGGATCCCCAGCGATCCAGAGTTACTCCCACCAGGGGCGCAGTGTGACTTGGCAACTTCCAAAGTGATATGTTTTTTAGATGACAATTATGCAGTGATACCCACTGGTGTCACTGGAGCCTCATGGAAAAGACAGGACTTTCTAATTATAGGTAAGGACAGAAGCAGTGTTTTGGGACTTGTTATTTACCCTTCTGTCATTTCAGCAGATCGCAATGATGAGTTGACAGTTTTAGCGAAGCCTCATCAGCCACCATTGGTCATTCCTCCAAACACCTCGATTGCCAGGGCAATTGCATTGCCACCCCATGCAGCAGAACACGTCTTGCCAGTGCTCCGGGAACAAGATCCTCCTTCAGGTGAGCACATGGAGGTTCATGCCTCCTGGGTGAAACACATAGGCCGAGACAGACCAATTCTCGTCTGTGAATTGACCCAGGGTGACAAGACAATCGCAGTCAAAGGGATGCTTGACACAGGCGCGGACGCCACGGTGATTTCATATCTTTTTTGGCCCAAAAATTGGAACTTAATTGCTCCCTTGAGTCCTCTTTCAGGCATAGGGGGGAACACCTTATGTCTGCAGAGTGAAGATGCGGTTGTTGTCTCGGGGCCAGGAGGTAAGACTGCAATCATTCGCCCATTTGTTGTGCAAAGACCCATCACAGTGTGGGGAAGGGACATTTTAATACAATGGGGCGTGAGGTTGGAAGTGGATTTTTAGTGGGGGCCACTGTGGCACTCACCACTTTGAAATTGACCTGGAAAACAGACAATCCTGTCTGGGTGGATCAGTGGCCCCTCGAAAGAAAAAAATTGAGTGCTCTCAAAAATTTGGTCAGAGAACAATTAGAAAAGGGACACATTGTACCAACAAACAGTCCCTAGAATTCCCCAGTGTTTGTCATTCGCAAGAAAGCCTCTGGATCATGGAGATTGCTTCATGATCTCAGAAAAATCAATGAAGTCATTGAGGAAATGGGACCGCTTCAGCTAAGGCTTCCATCTCTCTCACTGATTCCGAGAAATTGGCCACTTGTGATCATTGATCTCAAAGACTGTTTTTTCAACATTCCACTTCATCCAGATGATGCTCCTCGATTTGCCTTTTCCATCCCAAGTGTCACCAGGGAGGAGCCTCTGCAGAGATACCATTGGATTGTTCTTCCTCAAGGACTCAAGAATTCTCCGACCATCTGCCAATGATTTGTTGCACGGGCACTGTCTCCAGCTCGAGAGAAACATCCAGGAGCAAAAATCATTCATTATATGGATGATCTGCTCATTGCAGCACCGACACAACAGGAATTGCAGAGAGCTCGTGACTGTGTGATCACAGAAGTGCAACATGCAGGTTTGGAAATTTCAACTTCAAAAATTCAGGAAATTGCACCTTGGAAATACTTAGGATGGAAAATCACTGAACAAACAGTGAAACCACAGAAAATTGAAATTAAAACAGAAGTTAACAACTTACAGGATTTGCAACAACTTTTGGGGGAGATCAACTGGATGAGATCCGTCTTAGGGATCACAAATGACGAACTTGCGCCGTTGTTCAATCTCTTGAAAGGGGACAGTAACATCAAATCTCCCAGGAGTCTCACTCCTGAGGCTCGGGAGGCCCTTGAGAAAATTGCTGGAGCCCTCCAGCAGAGACAGGCACATAGCTTTGTAACATCTTTACCTTTTTTTCTTGCAGTGTTGGGGAAAAAAATACAGTTGTATGGGTTGATTTTTCAGTGGGATTCATCGCAGAAAGACCCATTGTTGATTTTGGAGTGGATTTTTTTATCTTACAGGTCTCCGAAGACGATCCTCTCAAGTCTGGAAATGATAGCTCAGATCATCATCAAAGCTAGGACCAGGCTGCAAACAATGGCAGGCAAAGATTTTACAACAATTTACCTGCCTTTGAAAAAAGATTATTTTGATTGGGCGTTGCAAAAGTCAGAGGATTTGCAGATTGCATTGTTAGATTACTCAGGTGTTTGTACTATTCATTTCCCAAGTCACAAGCTGTTGAAAGCAAAAATAAGTTTCAGAGAAAGACCAAAAATAAGTGAGGTGCCGTTGGATGCAATAACAGTTTTTACCGACAGCTCAGGAAGGACTCACAAATCAGTAAGTACATGGCAGGATGACATCACGGGGGAATGGAAATCAGATATAAGAATAGTACAAGGGTCACCACAAATAGTGGAATTAGCAGCAGTAGTCCAAACTTTTGAGCTGTTCCAGCAACCTTTTAACTTGATCACAGACTCAGCTTATGTAGCTAATGTGGTCAAGAGGCTTGAGGGTTCACTTTTGAGGGAAGTTGACAATGAAAATTTGTATTCATATTTGCTGTGCATGAGGGCATTGTTGCAAAACAGAAAACATAAATACTTTGTCTCTCACATCAGAGCACACTCATCCCTTCCAGGTTTTTTAGCAGAAGGCAATGCACACGCAGACAAATTGACCATGCCAATTTCAAGGACTTTACCGAACATTTTTGAACAGGCAAAATTGAGCCATGCATTCTTTCATCAGAATGCTCAAGCACTAATGGAAGGTTTTCACATTTCCAAAAGTCAGGCAAAAGAAATCATTAGTGCTTGCCCAGATTGCCAGCTTGTTCAACCTCCTGCATCAATGGGAGCAGTCAATCCAAGAGGATTGCACAGTTTGCAGTTATGGCAAACTGATGTCACAAAATATCCTTCTTTTGGGAAGCTCAAAAATGTTCATGTTTCAGTTGACACATTTTCAGGTGCAGTCTTTGCATCTTTGCACACAGGTGAGACAGCACAACATGCTTGTCGACATTTCTTGCAGGCATTTGCATCTTTAGGCGTGCCGCAAGAAATCAAAACAGACAATGGACCAACATACATAGGGAAAGTGCTTGACAAATTCCTGAAGAGGTGGGGTGTCCATCATACCTTTAGTATCCCACACTCTCCAACAGGTCAAGCAATCATTGAAAGGACACATCAAACATTAAAATCCCTTTTGGACAGACAAAAAAGAGGAGAAGCAGACGCAACACCACACATGTGCTTGAATAAAGCCTTGTATGTGTTGAATTTTCTCAATGGCTCTTTTACAGAGCCAACTCCACCAATCATGAGGCATTTTTCAAACAGCACGAGAGCAAAACTGAAGGAAAACCCTTTGGTTTTGGTCAGAAACCCAGAAACAGGTCAAATTGAAGGACCATTCAAATTGATAACTTGGGGCAAGGGATTTGCTTGTGTCTCCACTGCAGTTGGACCAAAGTGGCTGGCGGCGAGACACGTGAAACCATACCGAGTCCAGACGCAAGCAGAGACGGACCCCAAGACTGGAGAAAGAGAAGTGGGCACGCAGACGTGAGCCGGTGTCAAGACAACAGACATCCCTTCGTTCTACGTGCAAAAGACTCTGGGACTTGATTTCTTTGGGGCTTGGGTGGTGTTGCATTTTTAGGGATTCCCATGAGAAAAAGGTCATTGAAAATGAAAGAACTATCCTTGTGCCTCACTCTCTTCTCTGTTGCCTTGAGCAATGCGGCAATTTTGCCCGTGGCTCAACCAAAAGAGAATGTTTGGGAAACTCTAGCCAATGCATCAGGTTTGGATACCATCTGCCTGACACACTCAAGACCAGGGAAACCTTTCTCAACATGTTTAGTGGGATTGCCAGTGAGCGAATGGCCGATTCCAAAAAACATCCCTCCAGAAATTTCAAAGTTCATTGTAAATCCAGTGGACCAATGGAATGTTTGGGTGAATTTCCTTCCCGTGGCTCCTTTTGAACCCCAGGAACTGGAAGTTCTCAGATCGGTCTCAATGCAATTCTGTGTGAAATTTGGCCTTTCTGGAGTGACAAAAAATAAAACTGTAAACGTCACTCCAAACCTCAATTTTTACAGAAATTCATCATCTTGGTGTAATTACACTAAGATGCTGAAAAAACCATCCAATCATGTTCCAGCTCAGTTACCAAGGGGAAACTTTTTAATTTGTGGGAACAAAATTTGGCCCGCAATTCCTGCACATGCCACAGGTGGTCCGTGCAGCATTGGAATGCTTTCATTGCTAACACCCAACATGACACTGATGAGAGAATTAAAACGGAGAGTGAAAAGATCTGTTCAAATGTATGATCCAAATTGTGATGATGAAGTTCACACATGGAGCAAGGGTCAGAGAATTGCAGCTGCAATTTTTTCACCACAGGTAGCATCAGGAGCAGTCTTGACACAATTGGATCATGTGGGTTGTTGGCTGAACAAACATGCCCGAGCCATCTCTCTTGCACTGAGTGACATGTTGTTAGACATTGACAGTGTAAGACGAGCAACTCTCCAAAACAGGGCAGCCATTGACTATCTTTTGCTGGCCCACGGGCATGGGTGTGAGGAATTTGAGGGAATGTGCTGCATGAATTTGTCAGATCATTCCAAATCCATTCATGAAAACGTCAAGCAATTGCAGGAGAGTGTGAAAAAACTTGGAAAGGTAACTGCATCGTGGATGGATGGTTTGTTCAATTTGTTTGACCTTTCACCATTGTGGAAGGAGTTTTTAAAAATAGTTATATATATTTTAGTAGGGCTTGTAATCCTCCTCATGATTTTGCCGTGTTTGTTTCTATGTATACGGCAAGCCATGGACAAAGTGGCCAAGGAAGTGTTTTTGGTTCAAACAGGAGGGGGAGATGTTGGAGTCCAGGGCATCCCTTTGGCTGCCCTGGAGGGTCAGGGACCTGGGCAGGGGGCTCTGAGACCCCAGCCCAGAGCTCAGAGAGACACTGGCTTTGATCTCAGTCCATGGGAAAAACTTCCTAAACTGAGGGAGGGTTTGCAAACCACAGGGGTGTGAAAAATGGTAGTTTAGTTTGTCACAGAGTGAAAAAATAGTGATTTTAGATTCATAGCATTGGAGTGAATGGGGACAAAATGGAGAATCTGGGGCATTGTCTCCTTCTTCTTCCTTCTCCTTTCCTCACTCCATTTCTGCAGTGACGTTGGCACAAAGTAGTTAGTAAGGATTGGGTCAGTGTATAGGTGACCTTTTTAGTAATAGTGATAGACATTGGTAAGAAATAGTAAATAACGGACACGTAGTAATTAGTATAAAAGATTAAGCACAGCCCAGCTCGGGGGGAGACGTGAGAAGTCCATGCACCTGCAAACATCGTGCTGGACTGTGAAAAATTTGTAAGATAAGAAACAATAAACGAAAAATGCAACCTTGAAAAATCTAAACCTGAAGACTCCGTCTCTTCCTTCGGCTTGGCGCGGAGCTGTGCAGAGGGGAAAAGGACCCTGAAACCACCTGAATGTTGGGAAAACAGCCCCCGACAGAAAGGGGGACATTAACTCTCCCCACAGAGACTCCTGAAGTACCAAGCCATAATGGTAGAATGAGATGATGTTGAGATTGTGGTAACTAACATTGTGAATCCAGCTTCCTTCCTCAGCGGGGGTATGGGAGAACCAGTGATCCATGACTGCCTGGAGGCCATCAATGTCACTTACTCCAGTTACCCAGATTTGAAGGATACCCTGCTTGAGAATACTGAGACCTGGTCCACCGATGGAAGCAGCTATGTCATCAGTGGAAGGCATGCTGGGTATGTGGTTACCACAAGATGAGAGGTAATAGAATTTGGACCATTACCAACCAACACCTCAGCACAGAAGGCTGAAATAACTGCCTTAACTCGGGCTTTAGAGCTGGCAACAGGAAAGAAAGTTAATATCTACACAGATTTAAGGTATGCATTTCGGTAGTTCATACACTTGGAGCCGTCTGGAAAGAAAGAGGACTGTTGAATTGACAAGAAAAAAAAAAAAAAAAAGTATTAAACGTGCACAAGCGATAATAAAACTTGGAGGCAGTCCAGCTACTTGAAAAGGCAGCCATCATGCATATCAAGGCACACCAAAAAGTGAGCTCTGAATTGGATAAAGAAAACAAGCTGGCAGGCAGAAAGGCAAAAGAAGCAGCTAAAGGTGAGATAGGCAGTCTTAGTTCCAGATGGGCAAATTTCCATTGAAGGTAAGCCAAAGCACAGTAAAAAGGACAAGAGGGGTGGGCTATTACAGATAAAAGGAAAGGAAGACATGTTCCCCCTCTTACATGCTATAGTCATTAGTGAAAGAGGAACATGAAAAAAACAAATTGGGGAATAAATTAATTATTTGAAAGATAGAATCATAGCTAGAAATTTGTAAAATATAGTAATTTAGGTGACTTGCCAATGTAGGCTTTGCCTCCAAACTAATCCCAAAAATATTTTTAAACCAGAGCTTGGGCAAATTGGGAAAAGATATGTACCTGGGCAGCAATAGCAAATTGATTTTTCAGAACTACCCAGGAAAGGAGGGCATGGATACCTATTGGTATTAACAGACACCTTTTCAGGATGGCCAGAAGCTTTCCCTACCAGAACTGCCAAAGTGTAAGAGGTAACCAAAGCAGTGTTATAAGAAATAATACCATGCTTTGGAGTCCCAGCCACAATGTTTTTAGATAGGAGGCCATATTTTATTTCAAAATTGTGTAGCAAATTAAGCAGCAAATTATAAAACTGGGGCTCAAACCAGAGAGCTAGATGGACCAGTACATGATGTATAGCCTGGGGATTATGTATACATTAAGTCTTTTGCAGAAAAAAACTTTGGAACCACGGTGGGAGAGACCATTCCAAGTGCTCCTCATCATCTTTAATACTATCGAGATCAAGGAACAAAGCACCTGGATCCATCGCTCACGAGTGAAGAAAGCTCCTGAGAAACTCTGGAAAGTTATATTGGGTGACAATGAACTAAAATTAAAACTTTCTTGGGAAAATTAATGATAAGTATAATATAACAACTTTTTGAAAAATAGGAAAGCTTGTAATTGTAATGGGTAATCAAATAGGTATAGCCTGGAAAGCTGTGGCATTTATGACCATTGCTATAGCCACAGCTATAGCAGCACCACTGCATTATAATGTGAGTGGTAAATATAAGTGCCAAGGGAAAGCTTATGATTTTATCTCCTATAAGTCTCTGATTCAGATGCTAAAAATTACAAATGCAACTGTGTAAGAAAATTTAATTTAACTTGTGCATTTGTAACTTTGTCAAAATTGAAGAATGTGATTTTTCCTATTAGGCACATGTTGTATCCCACCAACATATAAAGGCAAACTTGACTACTGTTCAAGAAATATTGCTTGTGCCTATAGAGATGAACTTAACTTTAGTTGCACAATTATTGAAACACCGTGGATTATAGGAAAAAAAAAAAAAAAAAAAGAAAAAATTAGAAAGAAAGAGGACTTTGCAATGCATCATGACACAGAGACTATATGGAGAGTATTTAAAGGTTAGTAGAAGGCCCATCCCATCTGTGGTGGGATGTGCTTTCTGGGTAGTCGCCAGCTGCAACTGGTTTGGTCAATACCTTGGTTTATTTGATTATTGTTTTGTTTAATTTAGTTGGTATAAGTTTGATTTTGTTTGTTATAAAATTTCTTTGGAATTGGAGAATGCTGAAGCAACTAGAAGCTTTAACTTTAATATTAAGAGCATATAGTATAGTTTTAAAGGATCCCCTACCACAATTTTGCTAGATGAAGAAGAATTTACATATTAGCAAATGAATTTACTAACTTTGAAGAAGGAGTGGGGAAATGAGACGTGACTTTAAAGAGTTAAGATTTTAGCTAAGGGTTAGAAGCAATTTATATTGATCAAGATTTAAGTTAGATTAGTAAATGGTAGGTTAATGATTATTAGATGCCCAAGCTAGAGCTGTTATATTATGAGCTTGTTTATAGAAAAAGTGGAGTAAGTGAACTGTCATAAGAACAGATTGAAACCACTAAGAACAATGGCCAGCACCTGGACTTGGTATCCATCAATCACGAAGCAGGGGACCTTGGATCGTGCCAGAGGGTCACAGAGACCTGATGAAGACTCTCCTGACTTCATCCTTTGAGACCACTGACCCAATCCGAGACCACCGACCCAATTCAAGAGAAGAACTGCGCACGCGTGAAGGACTGATAGCCTCATTTTAATACAGAGTGGGGATGGGAGGTGCTGGGGTTATGCACATGTATTGTATGTAAGACCTTGGAAAATAAATAGAGGGCAAAGAGCCTTGTTCGGGGCGGCCACGCCTTTTGGAGATGACTCCCGTGCCGCCCGCCGGTGAATAAACATACCACTTTCTAACTTTAATTAGTTAGAGGGTCTTTGTCCGTGACTATATCGGTTTTCAATGACTCAGAAGAAGCAGGAGACCACGCTCAAAATCCTCCATCTTGCTCCCATTCACTTCCATACTAAAAACCCAAACCTACTGTTTTTCACCCTGTGACGAGCTAAACTCCTATCTTTCACACTCTTGTGGCCTGCAATCCATCCAGCAGTGCAGGAAGCCTTTCCCATGGACTGGGATCAAAGCCAATGTCCCTCTGGGCTCTGTGCCAGGGTCCCAGACCCCCCTGTCCAGGTCTCTGACCTTCCAGGGCAGCCAAAGGAATGCCCTAGACTCCAACAACTTCTGTAGTCTTCCTCACATTTGAACTTTTTATCTCTGTCTTAAGCATATGCCATGTGCTTCTTCTTTTTCAGTCTAACTTGTCTTTAGCTAATTTTGCAGTTTGCAATTTCCCTTAAAACTTGCTGTCTTGCTCTTGATGGCACTTGTTATCTCACTTGTTTTGCTATCTTGCTTGTTTTACCTGCACATCTTGTTACAATATTACTTGTGGTTAACCTTTTGTTACATACCATATAGGATTTAATTCCCCACATTCTTTTTACTTTTGTGAAATCTTTCACAAATTATTGTGTGTTGATTTTATGAATATATGTTCTTTCTACTTTGTGTCTCAGTTTCTATCTTTGCCTTGGATTATGTAACCTAAAAATGTGTATTCTATTTCAACTGTTGAAAGCTGTTTTATGGGAGATGTTTTATCCTTCTCTCACCCTTCCAGGGGGGAGTGGGGCAGATGCCTTCTGATAATGGCCCAGCCATTAAAACCAGGTGGGGCAGTGTTTCTTATCTCTTTCACCACCCCTCCATCCTCCAGGGAGACATCTTCTGATAGTGGGCCATTAGGGCCCACAAATGACATGGCACATTCCATCATCCCATTGTGAGATGCTCCACACAGTGGGGGAGGACCCAACTGTTCCTAGCTAGATAAAAACTAGGACTGAAGGACACACGGTATTCCAGTTTTTCTACTGGATTCCCGAATAAAAGACCGGACCCATCTCATCACCACTGGACTTTCTACAGGACCATCTCTACTCCACAGAACCACATCTGTTACCCAGGAGGACTTATTTGGACTGCTTCCAACACCCTGACCAACAAGGTGCCAGGTTGTATCCCTGACTCTGTCAGTGTTTTTACCAGGATTTTTATTTGCTTCCTTGCTTGTTTTTTGTACTACTACATTTGTATTTTTTTTCTTTTTTTTTTCTTTTTTTTAATGTTCCTAGTAAAGAACTGTTACTCCTATCCTCATATCCTTGCCTGAAAGTCCCTAATTGCGAAATTATAATAATTTGGAGGGAAGGGGATTTACATTCTCCATTCCAAGGGAGTCTCTAGTTTTCCCTGGCAGACAACTGCCTTTCAAAACCAAGACAGAATTTGGTGCCCAATGTGAGGCCCGAGGACATTAGGAGAAAAAAGGGAGAAGAGTTCTTAAGTGCCTACATTGTTGTGTACTGGATATGATGTGGTCTGGCTTACCCTGGATCGGGTGGCATGTGGTGGTGGCTGTATTTCTCCCATTTGCAGGCCCTTATCTAAACATGGGCCCTATAACTAAGGCTACTGTGGCTGTCATCCAGTTTGCTATATGGGTTAACAGGGTGAAGAATTTGTGGGTTTTTAAATTCCTCTGGAAGGCAGGCACATGGATTCAGGGCTATCATCCACTAACTGTGTGGTTTGGGGGTTACTTTAACAAAGGTACCTACTGTGAAGGAATGGCACCAGGGGAAATTTTTTCCCAACCCTTCACCCAGCTCTTTGGGCCTACCCCACCAGTCTTTGAAGGGTTCCAATCTCTGAATGCTAATGATATCATACAGTGGCTGGTGTTGCTGGTATGCCTGTTCTGTTTAGCATTTAGAGATAAGGGGAGATTGACTTGGATGACCACCCTGATACCTACCCCAGAGAATAAGGATACTGCCCCACAGCCTGACCTGGCCCCACAACCTGCCTCAGAAATAAACCACCCAGATTGGGTGAAGGAGATCCGTGAGATGGGCCAGATGCTGAGGGAGCACATTTCCCCTGTAGTAGCCTCATTAGCCCCAGCTGGTGGGAAACCCTCCCCCTGCCCCAGCAAAGGAGAGTCTGGTGGTACAGCAATGGAACCCACAGACATTACAACCATCCAGGTTCCAGCTGAACCACAGGGGCAGCCACAGCCATCAGCAGTTGCTCCTGTGGAAACAAAGCAGTATAAGGTAAAATCAGAGCACCCAGGCAACAAGGATAAGAAAGGAGGGCCCTCACAACCCACAAGGGAGCCACAGATTGAGATCATCACTGAGTCCCTGTCGTATGAAAGTCTACGTAATCTGCAAAAAGATCTTGCACGACGGGGACGTGTGGCTTATACAGCCTCATTACTTCAGGTCTGGGACCTTATGGGTATGGGTGTGCAACTAGATAGTGGTGAGGCAAGGAATTTGGGACCCTTGACCCAGGACTCAAGTGTGAATCAGGTATTTGTAAGGGAGCCAGGGCCCCTTTCCCTTCGGGAACAGCTTTTAATGTGTGTAAGGGAGAGGTTTATCCACAAAAAACAAATGCAAGAGCACCACCATAAAATGCACTAGAAAACCCTTGAGGAAGGGATCCAACAGCTGAGAGAAGTGGCAGTATTAGAGGTACTTTTTGAGAAGAGCGAACAGCATAATAATGACCCTGACAAAGTCAGGTGCACAGGGCAAATGCTGTGGAATCTGGCAACTCTAGGACCATCGCAATACGCCACATTCATTGCAACAATTAATGCCGATAACAACTGAGAGACAGTTCTGTAGCCAACAAACTCAGAAATTATAAGAGTATAATCAATGGCCCAATGCAAGCACACGTCTCTGCCATAGTTAAAGAACTCATAGAAGAAATGAGGGAGATGAGGGAGGAAATTAGGAAGAACAGTTCCCATGTGGCACCGGTGCTAGTTACAGGCCCCAGAGTCAGAGTCCAATGTCCCCCAGCTAGAGAGAGAGGGTACACCCCACAAGCTAACCTGTGGTTCCTTCTGCGTGACCATGGGGAAGACATAAGAAAGTAGAATGAGAAACCCACTTCTGTCCTAGCAGCACAGGTGCGTAAGCTCAAAAAGAAAAACTAACTGAGGGGGTTCCACAAAGATGAAAGTAGCCTCAACCTCCCATAACCAAGATCCCAGGTATTATAGAAGTGAGAAGGCTCTGACAGACTGTGATCGGGATACACAAACAATCACACGGAGACGAGAGATTTTGCAGGGCAGAGAGTTCCTCCGAGAGAGCCCAAGGCTGAGCCAAGGCCAAGAGCCCCTCTGCCTATTTATTTCTTACTTTTTATACATTTGTGGGTCTGGCTGTGGATTGGCTTCTGGAGTTATCACCTCCCAGCCGAATGGCCAGACCAACTGTCAGTCACAATTGTTTTCAGGTTAGAAATATGCAAACAAAGGACAGAGAATGAAAAACAAAGGATTTGTTTATGTTACATATGTGAGAAAAAGCAGAAACTGCTCCTAATATTGTACAGTAGCTAAAAAGTCTGACTCCATTTTATGAACAATCAAAAGGCTTTAAAAAACTCAGAAAAAGCAGGGTGACAACAGCCCCCCTTGAAGGATCCTCTACTATGTATGCCCAAGAAGGGAATAATAACCAGTGCTAGAGGGGCCCTGCCTCTAGCCAGGAAGAGGCATAGAAAAACAGAGTCTTTTGGACTGTGTGGATCCAATGGCCTGGCACATCAGAGCCACAGAAATATAACACTTTGGTTGATACTGGTGCGCAGTGTACCCTGATGCCATTGGGACATGTGGGGGCAGAACCTATTTCCATTGCCGAGGTGACAGGGGGATCACAGCAAATAACTCTGTTAGAAGCCAAGGTGAGCCTGACTGGGAAAGAGTAGCAAAAACATCCAATTGTGACTGGTCCAGAAGCCCCGTGTATTTTGGGCATAGACTTCCTTCAGAACGGCCATTACAAAGACCCTAAAGGACACAGGTAGGCTTTTAGAATAGCTGCTGTAGAGGCAGAGGGCATTAAGAAATTAAATACCTTTCCTGGACTGTCAGAGAACCCATCTGCAGTATGAATCCTGAAAGTAGAAAAACAAGTGCCAGTTGCCACCTTGACGGAGCACCTCCGACAGTATCGGACAAATCGAGATACCGAGATCCCCATCCACAAGATGATCCATGAGCTGGAGAGCCAAGGAGTGGTCAGCAAAACCCACTCACCCTTCAACAGCCCCATCTGGCCTGTGCGCAAGTCTGACGGAGAATGGAGATTGACTGTGGACTACCGTGCCTTAAACGAAGGGACTCCACCATTGAGCGCTGCTGTGCCAGACATGCTGGAACTCCAGTAAGAGCTGGAGTCCAAAGCAGCAAAATAGCACACCACAATTGACATTAGTAATGCATTGTTCTCCATTCCTCTGGCTGCAGAATGCAGGCCTCAGTTTGCTTTCACCTGGAGGGGCACGCAGTACACCTAGAACCAATTGCCGCAGGGGTGGAAACACAGCCCCACCATCTGCCATAGACTAATCCAGGCTGCAATAAAAAAGGGTGATGCTCCAGAACATCTACAGTACATCAGTGACATCATTGTGTAGGAGAACACCATGATGGAAGTGTTTGAGAAAAGAGAAAAGATCATCCAGATTCTCCTGGAAGCCAGTTTTGCCATCAAAAAGAGCAAAGGACCTGCCCGAGAGATCCACTTCCTGGGAGTAAAGTGGCAAGATAGATGGCGTCCAATTCCCACTGAAGTCATCAATAAGATCACCGCAATGTCTCCACCAACCAGCAAGAAATGAACACAAGCTTTCCTAGGCGCCATAAGTTTTTAGAGAATGCACATTCCTGAGTACAGCTAGATTGTAAGCCCTCTCTACCTGGTTACCCGCAAGAAAAACTGTTTCCACTGGGGCCCTGAACAGCAACAAGCCTTTGCCCAGATCAAGCAGGAGATCGCTCATGTGGTAGCCCTTGGCCTAGTCAGGACGGGACCAGAGGTGAAGAACGTACTCTACTCAGCAGCCGGGAACAATGGCCTGTCCTGGAGCCTTTGGCAGAAAGTGTCTGGTAAAACTCAGGACCGACCACTGGGATTCTGGAGCCGAAGCTACAGAGGGTCCGAAGCCAACTACACTCCAACAGAGAAGGAAATCTTGGCCACTTATGAAGGAGTTCAAGCCGCCTCAGAGGTGATTGGCACAGAAGCACAACTCCTTCTGGCATGCCGACTACTGGTACTAGGGTGGATGTTCAAGGGAAAGCTTCCCTCTACCCATCACACCACTGATGCCACATGGAGCAAATGGATTGCCCTCATCACTCAGTGCGCCCATATTGGAAACCCAAATCACCCTAGGATTTTAGAAATAATTACCAACTAGCCGGAAAGTAAAAACTTTGCTCTCACAAATAAAAAAGAGCAGGAACAAATGACACGTGCTAAAAAAGCTCCACCGTACAACCAACTGCCAGCAAAAATAACATGCTACGCTCTTTTCACTGACAGTTCCTGTCGCATCATAAGGATGAGCCGTAAGTCGAAAGCAGCCATATAAAGCCCCACACAAGTTGCACAAACCAGTGAAGGAGAAGGTGGATCAAGTCAACTTGCTAAACTCAAAGCTGTTAAACTAGCCCTAGACATTGCTAAAAGAAAAAAATAGCCAAAGCTCTACCTCTACACTGATTCGTGAATAATAGCCAATGCTCTATAAGGGTAGCTAGAAAAGTAGAAAAAAGCCAACTAGCAGGATAGAGAAAAAACAATCTAAGCTGCTGACAAATAAAAAGACATTGCCAGTCGAGTAGAAAAGCTACCTGTAAAAGTCCACCACATAGATACCCATGTCCCCAAGAGTAGAGCTAATAAGAAGCACCAAAACAATGAGCAAGTAGATAAAGCTACAAAAATAAAAGTGTCAAAAATAAACTTAAATTAGCAACACGAAAGAGAATTATTCCTAGCTCAATAGGCCCATGATGCCTCAGGTCATCAAGGCAGACATGCCACCTATAAATAAGCACAAGACCAAGAGGTAGATCTAACCATAGACAGCATTTCTCAAGTTATCCATAACTACACGACATGCACTGGAATCAAACAGGCCAAGCAGGTGAAGCCCCTATTGTTGTAGTGCATTAATTTGGTTTATATTGTATTTCATTGTTATATTGGGTTTTGTACTGTTTCTTCTGTTCCCTTGGAAAATGTATCACGAGGTTTGTCCCTGCTCCGCCCCGCCCATCCTCCTACACTGGAATGTAACCCAACTCTGTTCCACTCCCACCTTGTCCCTGATTGGGTAGCGGCTTTTCCCTGCCTCTAGCCCCTTCCCCCTGGGTAAAAGCCATGGGAGGAGGTGGGGGAGGCCTCTTTTGCACCGGGATGAGGACCGGGGAACAGGGACGGAGCTGAAGGGGCAGGACCCCAAAATAAAGCCCTGATTTCCCCTGGACTGTGTCTTGTTCTGTCCCCGCTCTGGGCGGGAGCTGACTTCCAGCTAGCTCGAGTCAACACAGACACAAAATGTTTCCAGTTCCTTTAGGCTTCTCGGCTCAGCAGCTAGACCCAATGTATCGAGACAGTCAACAGCAGCAGAAGAGAAAAGACTGGCTCTCAGCTTAGCAGGTTAAAAGATGTTTATTAGCAGAGAGCTCCGAGCTCCGAGGCGAGCGGCTGAGAGCTTCGAGGCTGAGAGAGTTGAGAGAGTTTTTTCCTCCTTCCTACCCCCTATAAGCGGGGGAGCGGCTCCAGGGGGGATACAACAAGACCACAAATCAGGGGATTCAGGGGGTAACAAGGTGTGCCCACCCCCAAGCCTTGGACCAACCACCTCCAGAGGAAAAGAATTCCCCCCAGGCTACCTATCACCTGAAGCCCTCTCCCTGAGATTTCGCAATCCGGGAGGGACCCCTGGAGTGATAGACAGGCTGCCCCAGAGCAAGGGGGGACAGGGGCAGAGGGGATGTTACAGGTCAGGTGGGGGGTGGGAGGACTGACACAAAACACCTTATTATACAGACAACACAAAAGGGATACAGAATTGGGGATACAGTGAAATGAACCATAACATAAACTTCTTACAAAAACCTAATAAAACAGTTCTGCACCACCACACTGGACGAAGAGCAGACTCTTTCCTTTTACCATTGATGAGCGCCTGTTCTCTCTAAAGAACCCAAGTTTGCCTCTGGGTAGCTTTTACCTGAAAGGAAGATTCCTTCTGAAGTGGTTTCTCTCTCAAGCTAGCTGAAACAGAGCATGGGTTCCAAGGACGGAGAGAGAGAGCTGCTACACTCCATAGTATAGCAAGAAGTAGTTCAAATATAAGTACGGGAAAGCCTGGCAAATTAACTACATCACCCTTCCCCACACCCACCAAGGCAAGCGCTATGTGTGACCATGGTAGAAGCCACCACGCGATAGTTGAAGACATACCCTGTGCCTCACGCTACTGCCCAGAACACCATCCTGGGCCTTGAAAAGCAAATCCTGTAGAGACATAGCACCCTGGAAGAAATCAAGTCAAACAATGAGACCCATTTCAAGAACAGCCTTATAAACACCTAAGCTAAAGTACATAACATTAAATAGATATATCATATCCCTTATCATACACCAGCTGCCGAGAAAGTTAAACAGTGCAGTGAACTACTTAAGACTACCCTAAAGACACTTAGTGGGGGGAACTTAAAAATTAAGAAGTAAACTTAGCAAAAGCCACCTGAATAGCCAACACACAAGGCTCCATCAAATAGAAATAAAGTCCCTGTATTACACATGAAAAGTATTTGAGAAAAGACTATTTAGATTAACCTCACCTCAAGCAAAAGCAAACCCATCCATAGGATTGTTTTTGCTCAAAAACCTAGTTCCACTTAGTAGGTAATACAGAAAAATAGAAAAACCAGTTGTGTAGCACAAGAGAACCTAATCCTAAGTAAGGACTAGGTTTAAAAGTTCATTGTGTATAATAAACTTTTTTGATTTAAGTATAATACAGATAGTAATAGAATAAGGAGTGGGTAATGCCTTGAATTATGTAACCTAAAAGTATGTATTCTATTTCAACTGTTGAAAGCTGTTTTTTAAGAGATGTTTTATCCTTCTAACTGCAAGGAAAAGGGGGGGCAGATGCCTTCTGATAATGGCCCAGCCATTAAAACCAGGTAGGGCAGTGTTTCTTATCTCTTTCACCACCCCTCCATCCTCCAGGGGGACATCTTCTAATAAT
>JANEHK010000821.1:0-17633 GCA_025960845.1 Tachycineta bicolor | reverse complement strand
CCTTCCCATATTCCCCATACTTCTAGGGCCATTCCCCAGTTGGGATCATCTGGTGCTGGATCAGGTGGGAGCTCTGGCTGAAGCTCTGTCCGTCTTCCCGGCACAGGCTGGATCTTCCATTCTCTGAGCACCCTGGGATGGGTTTGGGACCCCTCCTCACGCAGGATCTCTGGGGCTTTTCCTTCCCATTGGAGTCCTGTGCCATGGAGCCACTCAAAATGGCCTCTTCCGTGAAATTCTGCCCTCAGGATTTGTCCTCCCTGGTCTCCATCCTCAGCTCCTTGTCTGCGGGAGGAAGGAAAAGGAGAGGATGGGATTTGACTTGGTGCCCGAGGGAAAGGGAAGGAGATCCCCCCAGTGCATTCCTGGCAGGATAGCATTGGCAGCGGGGTTGTCCTGCAGCCAGGGGCCATGCTGGGCTGGGAGATGGAGCAGGAGAGAGAGGGAAAGGGGCACTGACTGCCCCCTCACCTGCTTGGCTGTCCCAGGGCATCTTCCTCTTCCTCATGGCCTAAAGTAAAAATTAAAAATTAAATTAAAAATGCAGTAGTAGTTAAAAAAAAAAAAAAAAAAAAAAAAAAAAAAAGTGCTGATAGAGTTAGAATACAACTTGATACCTGGTTGTTAAGGGTTTTGCTAGCAGTCCAATCAAATTGTGGCTGCAGTCCTCCTGGAGTGACAGATGTGGTTTTGTAGAAACAGTGCTCCTGTAGAAGGGTGTATTTTTCCTCAGAAGGTCCAGTGGTGGTGTATATGGGTCTGGTCTGCCTCTGGGAATCCAGTGGAAACAGGCTGCTTCTGCAGGTGGGTATGCTTGGCTCCTCCCTCTGGGTGGAGCATCTCACAATGGGATGATATATTTTTATCAGTCCTGAAGTGAGAGGCAATGGCCCATTAACAGAAGATATCTCCCTGGAGGGAGGATGGGTCATGGAAGAGATAAAGAACACTGCCCCATCTGGTTTTTAACAGCTGGGCCATTAAGAGAAGATATTGCCCTGGAGTTAGGAGAAATGGGTAATGGAACAGTTTTTACTTGCATCTCCAGTTGGTTTGTTTTCAAACTAGCACACTGGGGAGAAGTGGGACCACACTGGGAAACTACCGTGAGAAGTTTGGAGTGACTGCTCTACATTGTGGGTGACTGGGCAGGACTGGGACCATGCTGGGAGAGACTGGCATCATACTGGGAGTGACTGGGACTATACTAGGGGCAACTGGGAGAACTGGGAACACATTGAATGAAAGTGGGAGCAACTGGGAGCAACTGGGACCATGCTGGGGCAAACTGCATCGTAATGGGTAATGACTGGCAGTGGCTGGGCTCATACTGGGAGTGCCGAGGTAACTGGAACCTCACTGGGGGGGCAACTGTGTCCATACTGGGAGTAGCCACTTCCAGCACCAGGACTCCTGAACCTCTTTCCCAGCCATCCCGCTCCTTCAGCTCCAGCAACCCTGCCGGGGTCCTGACAATCCCAGAGGTTCCCTCCTCTTGGGGTCCCCACTTAAGGGTTCTGGGGGTCTCCTTGTTCAGGGAAGACATGGCTCTCCTGGGGTTTCCCAAACCCCGTCTCCCCCTGCATGGTACCCACATGTCCCCAGCAGAGCTTGGAGGGCCCAGCCCAGGAAAACCAACCCCCACTGTGGGGGAACCCACATCCCCCCGCCCCTGCGCATCATCCCCCATACTAGGGGTTGACTGAGAGCCACTGAGAGCACACTGGGAGCAAATAGCATCATACTGGGACTGACTGGTTTGTTCTAGCTGGAGGCAAGTGGGACCATACTGAGAGTGATTGGAAGGAACTAGGATTATACTGGGATCATACTGGGAGTGCTGGCATGTGACTAGAATCATACTGGAGATTACTGGGATCATACTGGTATTGAAAGGGAGCAACTGGGATCACACTTTGGGCTACTGGGAGCAACAAAGAGAAACTGGGTTCATGCTGCAAGCAAATTGGAGGAACTGGAAATGACTGAATGCATGCTGGAGGCAACTGGGATATACTGGATGTGACTGAGATCATACTGGGATAACAAGCATCTTACTGGGATTGCTGGGAGTGGCTGGTGATGACTATGGACACACTCAGGACAACTGGGATATATTGGGAATATCTGTAACTATCCTGGGGATGACTGGGAACACACTGGAGATGTCTGGGATTAACTGGAATTTACAGAACCTTCACCGAGGACATCTGGAAGTGATCCTCCCACTCTCTCCCGGCCCTCCCCTGGACACTGTGGCATCTCCCAACTTGCACTGCCAGGATCTCCCTGAAGCAGGACGATGGTCCCAGCTCTGGGGCTGCTCCTGGGGGACCGAGGGGAGGCCTACAGTAAATCCTCTATTTCTAGAAATCAGGACCCCGTGCCCCCCTTTTCCTGGCCATCCCATGGCTCCCAGCCTCAAGACTTCCCATATCCTTGACTCTGGAATGGCCTGGAACACCTTGGACCCCCATTTCTGCCTTTCTTAGCCCACAGACCCACCTTTCTGCAAAAGCAGAGACCTCATGAACTCCCTTTTCCTAAATATCCTGGGTGTCCGTGAAACACAGGGTTAGAAATTAAGGGGTATAGATTATGTGAAAAGTGCATATTATATGGCTCTACACAAGATATTTACTATATGTATTATGTTGTATGGATTGTTAATGTCGTATTAATAGTTTGATAGTATGGTGAATGTAGTTTTGTAGTTAAAATGTAGTTTTTATGTACCAACCACAGGAAAACGTAAATCTTTGAGAGAAAAAAGAATTTACTACTTCCTTATCAGAAGAGACCAACTCCTCCTGCCTCGCTCAGCCCTGTGGACACCATAGAGATTAAAGGAAAAAAAGTGATACTAACCAGAGACAATTCTTTGTTTAAATGGAATTTATGCATCATGTATGAAATGTATGAATATTCAACAGGCTATTGCTTTTAAGAGATAATCCTTTGTTAACAAGGGTCCCTTCTCCGGACCTATTTTTTTGCTCAGGGAGGCACCCAGACGTCTGTAATTTTTTTTATTGTCTCGTATTGTCCTAACTCTAATTGTTCGATTTTTTTACTCTAATTCTATTTTTATAACCATCTTATTTACTGTTAAACTTTCAAAATTTTAAAAACAAGTGATTGGTGTTTATCACAATTATGGTAGCAGAGGATGGTTATAACACCTCACTGCCAGTGCCTCAGTGGAATCAGGGTGAGGATGGCATGCCCTGCCCAGTTGGCAGCCTCGCTCTGTATTCCCCTACTATGATCGACAGATGCAGGTTACGATCAATGGACAAAAGGAGGCAATAAAACAAAGAAAAGGGTAAAGATTCCCTAAAACCATGGTAGTTAGCCCCTAAGACTAAGGTGCACACTAAGACAAAGGCTCAAGGACAAAGGACAGGTAAGTACTGGTTTGGAGGGGCGGTTAAAGGGGGGGGGATGAATGTGTGTGAATGAGAGGCAGCTGGTTATCCCAGAGCTGCTAAGCGAGTGCAGAGTCTCCTATGCTGCGTTTTTGTTCTTTCACGAGAAAGACGGCCAGTAAAGAGATGAAGCGGGTGATAAGAAGAGTGAGAGAACCCCCCCAGGGAAACTGGGACTGAGATTTAGAGAAGGGATGTGACCCCTAGGAAGCAAAAAGTCTGCTGGATTAAGGGGTAATTGTGTAAGATGATCCCGGGCTAAAACTTTTGCTGGGTTGAGGGATTAAATATCCCAAGAGCACCCAGGGTTCTGCCGGATTGAGGTTATGCCCAAGAGCATGTAGGGTTGGACAACGCAGCTAGATTGAGGGTAGAGTGCCCAAGAGCATCTGGGGTTGCACAACACAGCTGGATTGAGCGGATATCCAAGAGCACTGGGACTGTCCAGTAACACCTAAAATTGTAATAGATGATTTGAAAGTAAAAGGTACCTTATTGTTGTTTTGTTGTGTGAGAGTGAGTCACACACAAAATCTTCCTCAGATTCCCGGGTGGGCGGGACTGTGGCAGGAGGTGTAAGTGACCCGCAAACAGGCCATTGTTCCCCTGGGCAGGTGGGGGCTATGGCAGAATGTGTGTGTGACCTGCAATTCAGCCCTTTTCCCTCTGGGCGTGTGGAGGGGGCGGGTCATAGTAAAAGTGTAAGTGACACGCAAATTAACCTCATAGGTGGACTGGCACCAGAGGCGATCAGATTCTGGGCCCTCCTCGGAGGCCCAGTTATACTGGAACCCAGAGACCAAACCCAAGGCGAAGGGGGCCACACAAAGCCATGATTCTCTGGCGACAGGCTTCATGTCCCAAGAGTGTGAAAGAGTGTGTAAAGTGAAGGAGGAATGAAGTAAGAGTAGATGGAAGAAAGCACATGTAATGTTAGCTGTTATATCTCCTTAGAGGGAGGTGTATTATATTTATGTGGGATAGAAGGGATTTTTGTGTGTGTGCATAGATAGAAGTAAGTGGTCTTTAGGTTGTAAGAGAAAGTGAAAAACAGAGGTGGGGGACTAATAAATAAAATCTTTAAAAATGGGACAGAAAAACAGTAAATTGGATACAAGAAAGAAAAAAAAAAAAGAGTGTAAAAAATTACCAACAGAAATACCTCAAGTTAGCCCTCTCGGCATTAATTTAGCAAACTGGGATAAAACCCCTTGTACAAAAAAAACCCCAACCAACCAAACAAAAAAAAAAAAAAAAAAACCCAAACAAAAAAACAAAAAAACCCAAAAAACAAAAACAAACAAACAAACAAAAAAACCCCCCACAAAAATAAATAAGAAAAGGTAAATATGATACAATTTTGC
The DNA here is from genome assembly GCA_025960845.1 of Tachycineta bicolor. NCBI lineage: Eukaryota > Metazoa > Chordata > Aves > Passeriformes > Hirundinidae > Tachycineta > Tachycineta bicolor. The sequence continues at coordinate 12,841 of JANEHK010000821.1, read as the reverse complement.
ATGATAGAATGGGCAGAGAAGGAAATAAGATCTGACCACGTTTACTGACCCAGATATGGCTCTTTTGAGAACTGGATTTGTCAGGCTCTAAATATATTTGTAAATTCAAAAGAACCATTTAATCCAGAAGAAAGAGAGTGTGCTACAAGTTGGACAAGAGATTTTGGGAGAATAAAGATCTTTGGCATACCGGAAACCCTTGAGATGAAACGGGAGGGGAGTAGGTGGAGGGGAGCGGGAGGGAAGGAAGGAAAAAGAGTGGGATCCTTTGTGGGCTTTGCCCCCTCTGTTCCCGCTCGTGCTCCTGCCGTCCGCGGCTGAGCCCCCTGTCCTGGGTCTCGCTTCAGCCTCGCCTGCCTCGGTTCCCATCCCGAGTGCAGGCTCACAGCCAGCAGCAGCCCCGCCTGCCCCGGTTCCTGTCCCGAGTGTGGGCTCGAAGCCAGCAGCAGCTGCACCGGTCCCCACATACACCCCATCCCCGGCCCCGCCGGTGAATTTGTCTGCCCCGGCCACCTGGTTTGCGGTCACCCTAAGGGCTGTGCCAGGGGTCCCGTCGGTCCCAGCCGTCCTATCTCCGATCGCTTCCCACACTGCCCGATCCTCGGCTGCCCTGACCGTGCCGGCTGCGCTGGGCGCTGCTGCTGCGACTGCTTTGTCTCTGCCGGGAGACTCTGACTCAGCCGCCACCGGCCCCGTGCAGGCTGCCCACGCTTCCCTCTGGTATCCCCCAGAACTGCCCCCTCCTCTGCCGGTCCCGGCAGCAAACCCCACCTACGCTCTGCCCTTGGAGGACCAAGCCTCGGTGCTGTGCCCTCCCCTCACCGCCCTTCCTGCCCTGAGCTCCGTTCCTTCGGTAACCACAGCTACTGCTCAGAGAAATGACTTCTCCCTAGAAATGCCTTATCGAATCACTAGAAGCTCACTTAAAAGACAGCCTTCTCTGGATTCTTTCTCAAAACACGGGAAAAATGGGATAAAGAAATTAGTCTTTTTCCACTAAGAGAAGTCCCAATGGAAGGGGGTGGAACAGGGTTTGTAAATGCTCCTTTGACTTCTTCTGAGGTCGGAAATTTTAAAAAAGAAATCAAAGGAATTTTAGAGGATCCCATAGGCATAGCTGAACAATTAGACCAATTTTTAGGTCTGAATATTTATATTTGGGAAGAGATGCAGTCTGTAATGAAAATAATATTTTCTCAGGAAGAAAGGCAATTAATCAGAGCAGCTGGAATACAAGTTTGGGGAAAAGAGAACTCACAGGGGCCCTCCGGAGAAGACAAAATGCCAACTGCACCTCCTGAGTGGGGTCAAAATAATGAGGAAGGGAGGAAACACATGAATGAATATCGTAATTTAATAATCAAGGGAATAAAAGTGGCAGCACCCCAAGGGCAAAATGTTAAAAAAGCTTTTGAGGCACAGCAAGAAAAAGAAGAATCTCCAACTGAATGGTTGGACAGACTTAGGAGAAATATGAAACAATATTCCGGAAAAGACCCTGAAACTGATGTGGGAAAAGCTTTGTTAAGGATTAACTTTGTTACTAATGCCTGGCCAGATATTAGAAAAAAAATTAGAAAAAATGAGGATTGGCATAATAAATCATTAGATGACTTATTAAAGGAGGCTCAGAAAGTTTATGTCTGAAGAGATGAAGAGAAAGCTAAACTGAAAGCAAAACTTATGGCAGTCACCACGCGAGGAAACAATTTCCAAAAAAATCAAAAACATAGAGGCACTACTTCTACAGATAAAATTAGTAGAGACAGGGGAAAGGAAAAGAATAGAATCCCAATACAAACCAAGTCTCAGCAGCATTCCAGGAATGTCTGCTTTTACTGTGGTGGCGAGGGACATTATAAGAAAAATTGTCCTAGGCAGGTAATAGATCTGAAAATCTTCAAAGAAATGAGCACAGAAGAGGAATAGGGAGGTCAAAGGTTCTATTTTTAAAGGAGAAATACCATCTAGAGCCTGTGATAACTCTAAAAGTGGGTCCCCAAGAAGAAGAATTGGAATTTGTGGTAGATACAGGGGCAGAAAGAACCTGCCTGCTAAATGTACCAAAAGGTTATAGTGTGAGTAAAGATACTGAAAAAGTAACAGGGGCAAAAGGAGAAACTTTTACAGTTCCGGTCATTAAAGATGTGGTAATTGAAGGGGAAACTACAATTTAGATGGGAGATGTCTTATTGGTCCCAAAGGCAGGTAGCAACTTACTAAGAAGAGACTTTCAAGTGAAATTACGAATAGGGGTTATACCAGAAGATGGGAAAATGACAGCTAAAGTTTTAAAATTAGGCCAAGAGGATGAAGAAAAAATTAACAAAGAAGTTTGGGTTGGGGAAGGAAATATGGGAGGATTAAATATTGACCCTATCAGTGTTACAATAGAGAGAGAAGATTGTCCCATACGTGTACGTCGATACCCCATATCTTTAGAAGGACCGGAAGGTTTGAAGCCAGTAATAGAAGGACTAATAAAGGACAGAACATTAGAACCTTGCATGTCTCCCTGTAATACCCCTATTCTCCCAGTAAAGAAGCCTGATGGGAGTTATAGACTAGTACAAGATTTAAGGGAGGTTAACAAAAGAACTCGGTCTCGTTACCCAGTCGTAGCCAATCCCTATACACTTCTAAGTAAAGCTCCACCCCAGCATCAGTGGTTTAGTGTAGTGGATCTTCAAGATGCTTTTTGGGCCTGTCCACTGCCCAAGGAGAGCCGAGATATACTTGCCTTTGAATGGGAGGATCCAAAAACTGGAAGAAAGCAGCAATTAAGATGGACGAAATTACCACAGGGGTTCACGGAGTCTCCAAACTTATTTGGGTAAGCTTTAGAAAAAATACTGCAAGCCTTCTCCACTCCTCCTAGAATACAAATTATCCAATATGTGGATGATCTTCTACTATCTGGGGAAGATGAAGTTGAAGTTAGAGGAGTTACAATAAAACTTTTAAATTTTCTGGGAGAAAAAGGATCAAGGGTATCAAAAGGGAAACTGCAATTTGTAGAACCAGAGGTAAAATATCTTGGACACTTGATAAGTAAGGGTAGTCGAAGGCTCAGTCCAGAGAGAATTGCAGGAATTTTATCCCTTCCACCTCCCTCTTCAGAGAGGGAAATCAGAAAACTACTCAGATTATTGGGATATTGTAGATTATGGATTGAGGGGTGCACACAGGCAGTAAAATTTTTGTATGAAAAGCTGACAGAGGGAGATAATATAAAATGGATCAAGGAAGATAATGATAAATTAGAAAAAGTGAAGTTAAAACTGGCCTCAATACCAGCTTTAAGCTTACCTTCACTAGAAAAACCCTTTCATCTGTATGTGAATGTAGAAAAGGGGGTAGCTCATGGAGTTCTGGACCAGGAGTGGGCAGGAGTAAAGAGACCAGTAGCTTATTTATCAAAGATGTTGGACCCAGTGAGCCACGGCTGGCCAGTATATATTCAAGCTATAGCTACTACTACAATCCTGGAAGACGAAAGTCGTAAACTTACTTTTGGAGGTCAACTAATTGTGTGCACACCTCATGTGGTTTGAAATGTGTTCAATCAGAAAGCTGAAAAATGTTTGACAGACTCTAGAATGTTAAAAAATGAAGCAATCTTGATAGATAGTGATGATCTGACATTAGAAGCAAACAGGAGTTTAAATCCAGATCAATTCTTATATGGAGAACCAGCAGATAACCTAATGCATAATTGTTTAGAAATTATCCAATACCAAACAAAAGTTTGAGGGGATCTTGAAGAACAAGCCCTTTCAGAAGGGGAAATAATCTATGTGAATAGTTCCTCCAGATGTCTACAAGGAAAAAGAATGTCAGGGTATGCAGTAGTTGATGGAAAAAACATGCAAACTATTGAAAAAGGAAAACTACCTTCAAACTGGTCAGCTCAAACTTGTGAATTATATGCTCTAAAAAAGGCACTGGAATATTTAGCACACAAGAAAGGAACTATATATACTGATTCGAGGTATGCTTTTGGAGTAGTACATACTTTTGGAAAAAATTGGGAAGAAAGAGGACTACTTAACTCAAGATGAAAAGGATTAATACATGAGGGACTAATTTTAAAGATTTTAGAAGCATTAAAACTACCTGAAGAAATAGCTATAGTACACATTAAGAGACACCAAAGAGGAGTGACCCCAGAAATAAGAGGAAATAATTCAGCAGATCAGGAAGCTAAGGATGCAGCAGAAGATGGTGCTGAAAGAGTTATGTTAATATGAACTCCAAATGAGGAAAAATTGGAAATCCCAAAGTTTAGTGAAGCAGAGAAAAAAGAATTAAACAAGATAGGAGGAGAATAGGCTGAATCAGGGAAATGGAAACTTCCTGATGGAAGACAATTACTTAATAAAATACTGGCTAGAAAAATGTTAGAAAATATGCATCAGAAAACCCTCTGGGGTACTCAGGCTTTGTGTGATCATTTTTAAAGGAACTATGGATGCATTGGGATTTTTGGAGCAGCAAAGCAAGTAAGTGAAAAATGTATAACTTGCCAAAGGATAAACAAAAAGGTAATGAGAAAAACAACATTAGGAGGTTGTGAGTTAGCTCTTCAACCATTTCAAAGTATCCAAGTAGATTTTACTGAATTTCCTCAAGTACAAAGATGGAAGTATTTATTTGTAATGACAGACCATCTAACTCATTGGGTAGAAGCAGTTCCCACTACCAAGGCCTCAGCCAACATGGTAAGTAAGACCTTTTTAGAGCAGATTATTCCCAGATATGGAATGGTTAATAGCATAGACTCAGACAGAGGAACTCATTTTACATCAAAATTGTTACAACAAATAATTCAATCTTTAGGGATAAAATGGGAGCTGCATACCCCATGGCATCCACAGAGTTCTGGTCATGTAGAAAGGATGAACCATCTTTAAAGAGAACTTTGACCAAATTAATAGTTGAAACCCAAATGTCATGGGTACAATGCCTACCTTTGGCCTTACTGAGGATCCGAACAGAACCCAGGTCAGGCCTGGGAGTGTCACCCTATGAAATGATGTTTGAGTTACCCTTTTTAACCACCCGACATGAAAATGCTACCTATGAGGCAGGGGAAATGAGTGTTAAAAGATACGTTAACACCATTGCAAAATCTCTTGAAAACCTACGGTTGAAAGGAATAATCCCTCAAACCACACCTTTTGACTTTAAAATCCATAATGTTCATCCAGGGGAATGGGTGTTAGTAAAAACCTGGAAAGAACAATCTTTAACTCCTCAATGGGAAGGTCCTTTTCAGGTATTGCTGACGACCGAGGCTGCGATCCAGACCAAGGAATAACAGTGGATCCATGCCAGCAGAATCAAAGGACCTGTAGATGAACCCAAGGAGTGGACTATTACATCTGACCAAGGGTGATACAAAATTGACTCTTAAATGGGGACTGGGTGGTAATGAACTGGGAAGATCCTAATGGTCCAAGAAACATACCCAGGATCACACCTAATTGGGAGATAAGGCCAAGCTTATATCAGTGGTTTCAAGTACTGCCTAGACAAGCTTTGAGACGCCTCCGATACCCTCCCTGGGGAGGAATACTTCCACTCCAAACAGGAGGATCAGGACTATTTTGAACAGAGAATTCTTGTATTCACGCCTTAGCCTGTGATTTATGCAAAGAAGAAGAGGAGTTGCAACTTCCATCAATGCCAGACCAAATACCCTGTTTGATCCACCCAAATGCCAGACATGCTAGCTGGGTTAAATGTAAATGTTTAGATTGTGGGAAGAATTGATATGGTAGTTCACACAATCGACACTCTCTTTGCAGAAAGTGTCAAGGGCCAAATCGATCTCCTATCCAGGCAGAATTCAAAGAAACTGAAATAATAACTTTGTTTTGTGGATGGGAATTATTAGTGCCTGTTGAATGGGAGGTACCTGAAGAACAGTGGGAAACGACAGTTAAGGGGTGTCAAAAACGATTTGTCTGGAAATTAGCTAAGAGGAAGTGACAAGGAAATAGAGGGCAAGACCAGATTGGCCTCTGTGTTCGCCACCAAGAAGATCAAATACACCTGCTGTGGGTTGCAACCCCATAGGCATGGGAGGTGGGAGTATAAGCCATACTGGACCTCTGTTACTCCTTTTTCTGTCACTCAGTTTTTGTCTTCTCCCTTTTGGGATATCGACAAGGCCATGTTACAGTTGTTACCAAAAGCTGTACATGGAAAGACACGGAGGTTCTTTTTTCATTTCTCACACTCATGTCAACAGCCACTGTTATAACCCACCTAAATTAGGCAATTGCATACATAAAGGGAAAAAGTACTGGATTGCAGAGAACTTAGGAACAAGTGGTAGCAGGATGGGAAGTCAGTGCCCAAAAGAGGAGAGATGGATTTGTTGTACCTACATTATTGGGCACAAAGCACTGGTTTTAGTAAAAGAGCAGTTGATAAGCAAAAAGGCTAAGTCAGTATAACCACCTAAGCCTGTGCCAATTTCGATCAACAATTTGTATACCAAACTTGACCAGCAATTAGAAAAAGAAATAGATATCTCAAGGATGGGTAAAAATCAGTTTGTAGAATTAGGGGAAAGAAAAAGTAAGGAACTTAACATAACCAATTGTTGGGTCTGTGGAGGGGCTTTGATGTCAGAAGAATGGCCATAGAAAGGCAGCAGCTTCTAAAATTAATTTTTAAATGCTTCTAAAATGAATAAATTGAGCTTCTAAAATGGAACCAAGCAAGTACGAGTGGAGAAAAAAGACCAGAAGGGTGGATTTTAAGCTCAGCAGTGATAGGGGAAGAATGTCTCTGGCACACTGGGAAAAGGTTCCTTCATGAAGTAGGAAAAACACCCTGTAAAAGATATAAGGTTAGTAATGGAACTTCTCTATGGTGAGTCCTGCTACCTCCGTCTGAGGTGTGGCGACCTGGTTCAGGAACGACACGGCAGCCACAGCCAGGCTGTTCGGGCCATCAGCTCACAGACACCAGTGTGGTGGACAGCTAATGGCGTTTATTAACTGGTTACATGGAGTTATAAAACCTCTGTTTGCTACATCACATCCGTCTGCTTACGTTACAAGTTAGGTGTTGCTTACCTTATCAAGGACACTAACCAACTAGGTACTGAGGGAGGGGTTCTGTCTGCCCGTACAACGCGATATCTTCCGACCGCCTGTCCCTAATCTGCCACATTTCCCCCCCCTTCCATGACTAAGTAAAAAAGTATAAAAGTATAAATGTTATAAAAGTATAAATGTTATAAAAATATAAATGCTATAAAAATGCAAAAAGCTGTTAAAGTTAGTATAATAGGATACAAAAGTAGTATTAAATGTTAGTAACAAGCGCACTTTATGGTAATTGCAGGCGTTCGACAAATAGGATGTCGACTTTCTCTAAACGGCTTCTAACAAATGACACTAACTTGTTCAAAATGCAAGGCCCAAAAATCAATACCAAGAGTATCATGGTGAGAGGGCCTATCAGGGTGGAAACAAGGGTGGCCAGCCATGGGGACTGATTGAACCATGACTCAAACCATCCTTTTTGGGCCTCTCTCTCTCTCTTTCTTTGGGCCAGTCTTTCTCTCAGTTCAGCCATGGAGTCTCGCACGACCCCAGTATGGTCTGCATAAAACCAGCATTCTTCTCTCAAGGCGGCACACAGGCCTCCTTGCTGCATGAGCAAGAGGTCCAGTCCTCGCCTGTTCTGCAGGACAACTTCCGAAAGCGAGGAGATAGATTTTTCCAGAGAGGAGATGGATTTTTCAGTTCTCAGTAAGTCTTCGTCAATTGTCATTTGCAGCTGAGAAAGTCCTTGGTGTTGGGTCACGAGAGCTGAAACACCTGTGGCTGTACCGGCAGCTCCTAGGCCAAGGAGTATTGCAATGGTTATACCTGTTATTACTTCTCTTTTGCGGAGCTGGATGGTTTCTTCTAAAAAGCGATACATTTCTTCTTCTTGGTGATACAGGACTCTAGGAACAATCAGAACTTGGACACAAAAGTCAGCAAGGTTATTGAATTTACCAAGGTACACACAGGGGGTTATTCCGATTTGTTGACAAACCCACATTCCTGACAGGAACGGAACTGCCCACTTGTCAGTTTTTCGACTAGGTTGGATGAACTCAGTACAGATATTTCCTGTCTGCTTTGCTACGGCTACACTGCCAAAGCACTTGCCTCGACCTGTGCCTTGACTCAGGGTAATTTCCCTCCGGGGGGTGTCCCACTTACAGTTGTATGGATTGTTTCCTGCAGAATATTTGAAAGGAGCATCAAAGGCGACACCCTCATAAAAGGGAGGTTCTGCGTTATAACACAACCAGCATGATTTTGTAAAGTTTGGATTGGATTGGTTTAACGACAAAAAGGTAGCATTTAACACACTAAGAAACAGATTGTAGGGAGCTGACTTAGGTTTTTGGTAAATGGCTAAAGGACGGGATGAGGAGGAGGTGTCAGCTGTGGCCTCCCTCTTGTGTCTGCGTGTTGCGAGATCTTGATAGGGTTTGAATGACTGGGGCACTGAAGGTGGGAGTCTAATGATTTGCACATTCACCCAGAAGTTACGAAAGGCACGAACAAACACTGACCATACCTTTCCTGTGGCCCAACTCACATGGGTCGGTTGCAGAATTGTCATTGCATAGTTCTTACAGGTGTGTCGTCTGCCGTCTTGGGGTGTGTATATCAATCCGTCCATCCCGAACTTAGGTTCGCGACAGCCGCGGGGAGCGTACTTGACTTGTAGGAACTTGTCGGGTTGCTGCGGTTGCCATCTGTCACTCGTCACGATAGTTTCGCATCCCCAGTAGCCACAGTACCCGTACTTCGGATGGCTACAATAGCTTTTACCTGGGTTGGAGGCAGGGCACCAATAGGTTTGGTACAATGAAGAATCTCCAATTTTAGGGAATCCTAGATGTGAGGGGAATATATCTGTTAGCTTAAACTCAAAGGGTAGGCTATCTACTGTAATGATTTCTTTGATTGCTTCATCACTTGAAAGATGGCGCAGGACCCATCTGAATGGTTGGTGAGGGTAATACACTACATTCGCTTGCCCTCTGCCTACAAGATTCAAAAACAAAATTACACAAAGACACCGTAGTTGCTTGGATCTCACCGGTGCAGGATCTTTGGGTTCTGCTGAGTTACTTGGAGGTTCATCCTTCTCTTCTGGTACCGGAGCGTATGCATTACGGGGGCGTCCAATGATCCAATCCTGCAAATGAGACCTCACAATTTTCATTAGTTCTATTCTGAAGGTCTGGTTTGATTGACTTAAGTGGACACCATTTTACTTTACTATCTTTTTTAACAGCTGCGTACCCTCGCCCCGCGAGCACTAGTCTCCAGCCCTGTTCCCACTCTCCTAGTTCATTTTTAACTACAACGTGCGGGCCTTCCTCTAGTGCTCGGGTGGCCCAGTGTTTCTGGGCTGGGCTGGTTTTCTCATCCCCCCTAGAGAACTGATTGAGTGCTAACAGAGCGGTTGCTAGCATACGTGCCTGGTCTCCTGAGGGAATGGAGCATGTAAAGCCCTCTGCTTTTGCTAGTACCTCTAATTTGGTTTTTAGGGTTTGATTAGCTCGCTCAACGATGGCCTGCCCGGTGCTATTGTACGGAATGCCGTGTACTAAAGTGATTCCCCATTTAGCAACAAATGCTTGAGTTGATTTTGAGACAAAATTTGGGCCATTGTCTGTTTTAATTTGCTTTGGAACGCCCAGCCACGCCATGGCTGTCAGCCAATGCTGAATGGTTGCTTTGGAGTCAGTTTTTGGGTGTTGTGTGGCTACAATCACTCCACTATATGTATCTACAGTTACTGCAAGCCATGCTCGGGATTTTAGCAACTGACACAGCGTAAAGTCTGTTTGCCATATTTCTGAGGCTCTGAGGCCTCTGGGGTTGACTCCGCTGGACCACAGTGGCGATTTTTGGCAGTGAGGGCATGTGGCCACAACGTGTTTCGCGTCGGCAATTGAAATCCCACATTTTTTCGCTAGTGCTTTGGCTCCGATGTGAAGAGACTCGTGTAGCTGACGGGCATCTCTCAGTGTCCACAGTCCTTTTGCAGCGGCGTCTGCCTTGTCGTTGCTGATTTGAAAGAATCCTTTGACTGGATTGTGGCTATTAACGTGGATGACAGATACGGTGCCTTTTCGCAAAAAGAGTGCTTCTTCAAGCATCATGGCCACTGTGGACACGGCCACGCCGGGCCCTGACATGGCTAGGCAAAGCCTGGCCACGAATATAGAGTCAGTTACGATGTTGAGGTGCTCTTCAGGGAATAGTTCGCACGCTAGTACAACGGCTGCTGCTTCGAGTTGTTGAACTGAAAGCGTGGGGTCAGTTGTTTTGATGCATTGCCACTGCTCTCCTGACTGCCACACTGCTGCTGCAGTTGATGTTAGTGAAGATGCATCTGTGAAGATCGTTGGTCCTGGCTGTGGTCGGTCGACGATTTTTGGCGGGAGATCAATGTCGACGATTGCAAGCAACTGAGTCCAAGGGGGTTTTGCTGCATAGCGAATTTCTCCTCCAAAACCAGCAAGGGCAACGGCTAGATGCTCTGATATTGTTGTCGATTGCGTGGAAAGCTGCTTGCGGAAGGGCAAGTATATCTTGGTGGGTTCAGTGCCTAAGTGCTTCAGGGCAAGTTTCCTGCCTTTCATGATGAGGTTGCCAAGACACTCAACTCCTGGGGAAAACGCACGTGACGGTTTTCCCAAGACCACCCACAGTATTGGTTGAGCTTTGTCGGGTGGCCCTTGGGCCAGTGCCCCTACTCCTCCTTTCTTCGTAAAGTGGACGTATAAATCAACTGGTGCGCTTGCATCCCATCTGGTGAGTGTGCTCTTTGACATTTGTTGTTCGATAAAATCAAGCGAGCGTGTTGCTTCTGGTGTCAGTGTTTTCTGCTCCCATGAGTTTTTCCCTTTCAAAAGGTCATTCAAGGGGTCCATGACCTCGGGAGGAATTAGGACGATGTTGCGGAGCCACTGTAGAGATCCTACTAACTGCTGCACGTCATGGAGCGTCTCAATGTCTTGGTGGATTTTTATCTGAGGAGGGGTTATGTAGGAGCTTGAAATCCCTACTCCTAGAAAGGTTACACATGGTCCTTTTTTTATTTTTGCACTTGCAATTTCAAAGCCATTTGTTTTTAAGGTCTCTGAGACTGTTGACACTGCCTGGTCTACCTGGCTTGCTGATGGTGCGGCAATCAGGATGTCATCCATGTATTGGACAATGGTCACGGTCGGGTCGCTGCGTCGGACTGGCTCCAGTGCTCGGTCCACCGTGATCTGACAGATAGTAGGGGAATTGACCATTCCTTGCGGCAGTACCTTCCACTGGAAGCGCAGGTTAGGACGCTGGCTGTTCGGAAAGACGATGGAAAAGGCAAACCGCTCTTTGTCTTCATCATGCAGGCGTATGGAAAAGAAACAGTCTTTAATGTCGAGCACTGCACAAGGCTGCCCTTTTGGTATCATTGAACTCATGGCAGCGAGGTTTGCACGGGGCCCATTGGTTGAATTTTCTTATTTACCTCACGCAGATCGTGGAGAAGGCGAAACCCTTCCCCGCTCCGTTTGGGTATCACAAAAACTGGGGTGTTCCATGGGCTAATGGAAGGCTCGATATGACCTTTCTGCAATTCACGATCAACTAGCTTAAGAAGAGCATCTATTTGAGGCTTTGACAGGGGCCACTGCTCAACCCACACTGGGTCAGATGACTTCCACGTCAGCTTGATTGGTGGGGGTGGGTATGCTGCAGTGGCCCTTATGGTAAATTTGTCACCCTGGCTTTTAAAAGGGCTAATGCGTCTCTCCCCAGCAAATGTGGGACTCCTGACATGACGAATGGAAAAAGGGTGATGGTTTTTTCTGGTCCTTTTTCAGTGTGGAGTGTAATTGCTATTAATTGGGCACTCTTGCGAGCTCGGCTCAATCCCCCGACTCCACCTACCATGGGTGCGTCTTGTAATTTCCAGTGTGGGGGCCAATTTGTCTCAGAAACAACAGTGATGTCTGCTCCGGTATCAATCAGAAAGGGGATACTGATGGCAATATCGTCTAAAACATCATAGCGAGTACAGATCCCCCATATTACTGGTGGGTTGTCACACTTCACTGCCAAGGCCACCCAGGGGTCTGGTCCCCAGGGGGTGGTCCTTGCTGTTCCTGGGACAGGGACAGATACGGGTGGGTAGCTGGTTGTGCCATAAAGTTGGTAGCTTCTCGTGGGGGAAAAGGGTTCGGGAGTGCCTCACCCCATTTGGGGTTTGCATAACTGGGCCGCCTCACGTCCCAAGTGGGAGAGGGCTGTGTGCGGCCCTGTTGCCCTCTCCCCCTCCCGTTTCCCTGGTTTTTAAATTTACATTCTTTGGCAAGGTGCCCCTTCCTTCCACATGCCCAGCATGGCCCTCTAGGTCGCAACTGGCGTGGGGGAACCGGTGTTGAAGGGTGCCCTAACTGGGAGCAGTCCATTGCAACGTGGCCTGCCCTGCCACACTTAAAGCATGCCATTACACTTGATATTGCGGTATGGACAGCTGCCTGAATTGGGGCAAAACACTCCTCTTTTGCGACATGCCTGATCATGTCTGCGATGCTGGACCCGAGTGGTAAAGACCGTAAAATGTCCTTGGTGGCTGAATTACATTGTTGACGCAGGCACTCTGTTAACACAGGACCTTTTGCCTCTGAAGGCAAAGCTGAGGAGTCGAGTGCTGCCTGGAGCCGGTCCACAAATTGTGTAAAACTTTCACTCTCACCTTGTTTTATTGTGGACCATGATGATGGTTTAGCAATGACCATGGAAGCAGA
>JANEHK010000820.1:0-17637 GCA_025960845.1 Tachycineta bicolor | reverse complement strand
ATTTGTGATCTTGGCAGACACAAAGCCAAAAGTCAGGGTGTAGAGGCAGAGATGCCTCTCAAAGAGGTCCACAGCAGATTTCTCGTAGATCATTGCAGCCGAGACAATCACGGAGCCAATATGAAGAAAAGGTGAGAGGACACTTGTTCCTCCTAAGTGGATCTATTTTTGCCAACTCCCATTTGCACAGGAGAATATGGTTCCTGCCACAGTACAAGGAGCTGGGGGTATTTTTACCTGAATGTTCAGTCTTGGAATTAGAGATTGCTAAAGAGGTGGTCCTCCAATCACTGCCAGTAAATGCATGATTATTATGAAGATTTGTACTTTAGTCACATCAATCATGCCAAAGTGCAGCGTTCTTGAGATGTACGTCTGTCAGTGTGCACAGTAAAACATGAATGTCACAGCAAAACAACAGAAGAACATCCAGTCAGGGTTGGTGAGCCAGCTGCACAACAATACAAGTTCCCAAAACCACAAAGACTGTGGACAATGAATCACAGCTATGATTAAAAAGTTCTCCTAACGGAGTGCTGCTATTTGTCCTTCTTGCTTGTTTTCCATCTGTAGCATTCAGGGACTGGAATGCCACAGGCACAAGCAATGAATGTCCAGGAAGGCGCCTGCCCTGTATCTGTTGGGCAGTAACATACTAATAACAGAAGTGTAAATATATTTATGATGGGGATCAGACTGGGGGCAGTCCAGTCTGGAGAACTGATATCTGCAGTATGAATCCAATCTAACATTGTTCGAGCATTTTCAGATTTCAAGCCGTGCTCCTTTATTGTGTGGGGGTTTTTGTTGTTGTTCTTGTTGTTTTTTGTTTGGTTGGTTGGTTGGTTGGGTTTTTTGCTGGTTGCAAAATTTTCCATTCATGCTGCTCATACACAGGATTGCCATCTCTGAACATGACAGAACATGCTACATCCTGCGGATTCCCACTGTCTTTCTAGGATAACATCACATATAATTCCAGACCATCGAGTCATGGAGGGGGATGGGCGAATGCGTTACCTGGGCACTGCTTTGTGCAGTTTGTTCTCGCAATTGTTGCATTGGAGTTAACTGGGAGCTGAATGATGTTGGCTCCTCCTGATTTTTAGCATTTATTGTAGATAGTATTTGGGCTTTTTCCAGTAGCAGCTTAGTTGCTGCTTGCGCTCACTCCTTCAGGGGCTGCACCACTGCCTGAATTTGCTCAGTCAGTTCTTTTAAACCAATCGTGGGTTCTGCCGGGTCGTTCTGCTCCATCATCGAGGTCCTCCTCTAATTTGTCCGGTAGCGGAACAGCGTCTGGGGAATGTGGTCAGCAGCAGGGGTCACGGGTTCCCCTCTCTTGGTCGACTGGTATCTCTTCGGGCACAGCCGGGAAAGGTGGGGGGCAATCGGCAAATGAGTTGCGAGAGTGGCAGCAATGCGGGAGTGGCGGCGCCGGGGGTGTGCAGACCCCCGGGGGCCTCTTCCTCCTTATCCTGACTTGCTGCTGGGCAGGGGGCAGCGGAGCTCGGGTGACGGGGACGGTCTGCGGGCCGGGAGCGGCGAGCCGGGCATCGGCCAGCGACGGTGCCGGGGCGCCAGAGGTGGTGGGAGGGCACGGCAGGGGCACCGTGGCACCTCCCCAACTTCACAGCATGGGAGGGTTGTAAAATGTCCATATCCCTGTGCCCAGTTAATCAGCTTTTGCAGTACTTTTTCTGCTACTGTTTTTCCTCTCTCAGAGAGTATAATATTAAGGAACTTCAATGCAGCAGCAAATTCGCATTCCATGCTTGCCATCATCAATGGGGCAGGGAAGGGAGTACTCGAGCCTTCCACCTTTTTTCAAGAAAACTGCCCCCTGCTCCCCTTACCACCTCACCCTCACAATCTATTTGAAAGGACGGCGAGCTTCTACCTCAATGCTGATGCAACTCTCAGCAGATCAGCATCTGACCTCTATTTTCTGGAGGGTCTCATCTCAATGCAGCTGCATCTGTTCAGCGAGTTCAGCAAGTTCAGCGTCCAACCGCTCAGTGTCCCACCGCTAATTTTCTCCTCCGGGTTGTCACCCCAAGGTCCAATATTCAGTGCCAATTAAAGGTGATTTTGAAAAAAAACATGGGGAACAGCCAGAGTCAAACCCCTTCTTCACAGAAGTAGTGGTGAATGCTCATTTTATTGAGGGTACACAGGGTTCTTTTATACACACATCATTCTCGTGCATAAGCTGTTCACACCCCATTTTGCTACATGTCATTGGCTATCTCCTCCTGTCCATGAGCTCCAGGTAGCTATACTATTGGCTAGTGTTATCTGCATAAGCATTCCTTTGCAGTTACCTGTTTACACTTTGTTGAGAGGCCAACAGCTTGTTCCCAGGCTCTTCGTCCTGGTTTTCAGGCTCAACGTCCTTGACAGTGCTAAAACAACAGAACTTTCCAAGCACTGTAAGGCCTCTCTGTGTCTGTCTCCAAAAATCCTGCTACAGTCAAGGAACAATAGTGCTTCAGCTGATTGTCATAAACAATCCCAAGACGCTCCACAAACTGCAACAGCTCTGTGGTTCCATTAATTGGGTTCAACCCCTTCTTGGAATTTCCTCAGAAGACCTCGCTCTGCTTTTTAACCTTCTGTGAGGGAGTGGCGAACTCAGTTCTCCTAGGAGCTTGACCCCTGAGGCAAGAAAGGCAATTACCTGCATCCAAGAGGTTCTGTCAGCCTGACAGGCTCACAGGTATGATCCATCTTTGCCGTTTCTGCTTGCCGTGTTAAGTAGAGTCCCACATTGGAGTGGACTGATTTTTCAATGGGACCCAGACTTAAAAGACCAGTTGCTCATCCTCAAATAGGTTTTCCTTCAAGCACAACCAACTAATACAGTAACCACACTGCAAGAAACCATGGCAGCAGTCATCTGTAAGGGCAGGGCTCACTCCTGCTCTCTTGTGGGGCGTGACTTTGCATGCATCTACATGCCATTGGCAACTACCAAGGAGCTAGAGTTTCTGCTCCAAAATAATGACAACCTTCAGTTCGCCCTAGGTATCTGTCCAGGGAAAAATTCCATCCACATCCTGACCACAAATTATTTAAAGCAGAACTTCATTTGGTTCCCAAATTCATTCAAGGTAAAACTCCTCTCGAAGCTGTGAAGAGTCTTTACAGACGGCTCAGGGTCTTCTCATAAGTCAGTCATGACTTGGAAAGACACTAGGACACAGAAGTGGGAGTCTGACGTCCGAGTAGTGGAAGGATCTCCACAAATTGCTGAGATGGCAGCCGTTGTCAGGACATTAGAGAAATTCAAAGACCAACCGTTTAACCTAATCACAGATTCAGCATATGCAGCTGGTATAGCTATGAGGGCTGAACATGCCTTTTTAAAGGAGGTGTCAAATAGAAACCTTTATAATTTGCTTTCTAAACTGATTTATCTTATCTCCCACAGAAAGCAACCATATCATGTCATGCATGTGAGGTTGCACACTGACCTTCCCGGTGCTATCGTGGACGGCAACAAGAGAGCAGACGCACTGGCAATGGCGGCACAAACACCAGCCCTCCCAGACACGTTCCAACAAGCCAAGCTCTCCCATCAATTTTATCATCAGATTGTCCAAGCACTAGTGAGGATGTTTCACCTCACCAGGGAACACACCAAAGCTGTGGTAGGATCATGTCCGCAATCATATCTGACGTGTTAGTGTCTGCCAATCATACCAGGTGCCCTTTTTAGACAAAGGCATCAACCCAGGAGGGCTCAATAGTAATGAACTGTGGGAGACGGACGTTACACATGTTCCATCTTTTGGTAGGCAGAAGTATATTCACACGTCAGTAGATACATTCTCAGGCGCAGTTTTCACCTCAGCACATGTGGGTGAAAGCATCTGCTTTGTTAAAAGACATTTCTTATTGGCCTTTGCAACTCTGGGAATTCCCCAGAAAATTAAAACAGACAATGGCCCTGCCTACTCCTCAAAACAGATAAAGGCATTCTTCCAAGACTGGGGCATCAAACATAACAAATGGATACTGTACTCTCCCATAGGCCAATCAGTCATTGAGAAGACACATCAGACTCTTAAGAGAGTCCTTCACCAGCAGCAGGGAGGTACAGAGACACTTCCTCCCGTTGAGAGGCTCTGCAAGGCACTTGATGTAATTAACTTTCTAAATTGTTCGAGCACTGAGCCTAATGCCCCTGTCATCAGACGCTTCTTGAATTCAGCCCGAGCTAAGCTTGAAGAGAAGCTGCCTGTGTTGATCAAGGACCCAGAAACACATCAAATATCAGGCCCTCTTCGGTTATTACCTGGGGTAGAGGGTACGCATGCATATCCATGCCTACAGGCCCTAGGTGGCTTCCTGCAAAGAACATCAAACCTTACCTAGGACCCATAGATACTAATAAAGCCAATTCTGAGCAAAATACAGAGTCACCAAAGGTGCAGCAGACAGCCACTTGGAAGAGGAGGAGAAGATGGCTGGTCCCACAAAAGACAGCTCAGTGTCCTGTGACCAGACAAGAGCCAAGACAAGCAAGGCCTACCGGATGTAACAAAAACTAAGAAAAGAAGTGATTTCTTTCCTTACCCTTTATCCCTTACCCTTATTTCCTTACCCTCTCCCACAAAATCCTTTTACCCAAACTATGTTTTTAACTTTATTTAAAAATATCTCTTCTATTTGTTAAACTACTAAATTGTTGGTTTTTATTGATATAGAACACTGACCCACCATCCTACGAAAAGAGACAAAGTATGGAGACAAGACATATTCTCCTGCTGATTGGTTTTATCATCACCACCCAGACCGTGGTCCGGGCAATAGAACACCCAGAAACAGATGCTGCAGTGCAGAAGATGCTGCGATACTCTATTGCCCAGCATGACAAAAGTAATTACCATCTGCTCCCAAGCCAAATTGTAAAGGTCATAAACGCAGAAAAGCAAATTGCAGGAGGAATCAAATATAACATAGTGGTGAAATGAAGACAAGATAACAAGTATGAACTATGTAACTTAGTGGTATTTAATACACCATGGAAGAACTCAATACAAATACTAAAAGACCAATGCCAAAAGAGTGAGCCCCCAACCAACACTCCTTATCCGAAAAAGACTGATACAACCACTCAAAAACCTGTAACAACTGACTTTAGTGAAGTGAAGACCAAGTCACAGAACAGATAACTGCTGAAAAAATTTATAAAACTCCTTATTTCTTTGTTGTTACTGTAACCACTCTTTTACTGCCTTTATCCATCTATCTTTATAATTTATATCATTGCAAGCATTTTATTAACACTGTCTTTGCAGTTTTTCAACAGGGAGGGGAGAACAAACTAGACAAAGACAGTAAAGGATAAGAGAACGATCCAAATAACCTGCCAAACATCCCCCCTTGAAGGGACAGCAGTTTAAATTTCTTTTATCTTACCCCCCCTCAAAAACTTCCCCAGATACCTGTTTCCCGTACCCCTTCTTTTCCTAAAGTTCCCTAGTGCCTAAATAATATGTTGATAGTTTGAACTAGTTTTTCTTTTTAGAAGCAAACCCCAAAGGACCCCTCTGAGATGAGAGGCAGTTACAGTGTCACAGTGATGCAGATGCTCCTCAAACTCCTCATGCTCCTCAACATCAAAGCATGGAAGGTCGGACAACCACCAGAAAATGTGTGGGTGACACTTGCCAAGACCCTCTGGCAAGACAATTTGTGCCTGTCCATGGGCTCCATCAGCAGTCCTCTGTCGTCGTGCCTGGTAGGAATCCCATTCAGAATCAACGAGCCATCACCTCTGCATCCCTTTGCAGGGAACTGGCCTGCCCTGCCCACTGCAGAGAAAGGACCAGCCCGAGAAGGCTGGGAACAGTGGGTGAAGTTCATACCCAAGGCTACAACAGACTCTCACAAAGAAAACCCAGTAGCAAACTCTGAGTCCCAAGAGCTTGATCTGCTTGTCTCAGCAAAAGCTAGTTATTGTTTTAATTTTTACTTTCAAGATACGGCCTCTAGTTACAAAAATCAAAGTAAACTCCCTGAACAAAATTTACAATTTGGTCAATTGGTGCAACTATACAACAAAAATTCCATTTGAGACTTCTGGCTTCCTTATTCCAGGGCACTTCCCAAGGGCGTGTTCCTAATTTGCGGTGATAGGGCGTGGGCAGGGATCCCTTCCCGCATCCAAGGAGGTCCATGCACCTTTGGCCGACTTACAACACTCACCCCAAATATTACTCTCTTACAAGAATGGGAACGAAAGGATAAATTTGCCTGTCCAAAACGATCCTATACCCAATTTGACAAAAATTTTGATGCCACCCTTTTTGATTGGTGTCCTTGGGTGACTTTATGATGCTTGTATCCCCAATCGTCTGCTCTGTTTGTGCTGTGTATTGAGTTCTGTGCCTTTAAGACTGGTTCCAAGAACAAGGAGAAGCACAGAGTTTGTTTTGAGAAAACTGCCTGACTCCTCCACATTCTTCTCTGGATGGTGTGTTCAGCAGAGATTTTTTTTTTTGCTTTTAGTTAGTTTCAGCTAGCGAGGGCAGAGAAGTTCCCTGGACTGTTTTTTTTCCTTTTTCTTTGAACTGTTTAAACCTGCTCTGGACTGAAAAAACCCAGGGGAGCACTGGGGGCTGCACCTGCGGCCCACTGGGGCCTGGACCTCGGCATTTTCCAGCAGCGCCGGAGGGACTGGGACTGAGGAGGGACTGGGACTGAGGAGGGACTGAGAGGGAGCCGCGCTATACCCACAGCAAGGACTTTCTCAATTTGCCATCTCACTCCAGAATGAGAGGTTTTGTTGATTCATATTATTAATTCTTTGTACATGTATGCACTTTGTTTGTTTAGTAAAATAGTTTTTTCCACTTTTCTCCAAAGAAGTTTTTTACCAGACTGGTTGGAGGAGGGGCCACTTGGGTTTGCTTCCCAGAGGGATCCTACTCAGGGGTTTTCTCCCAAATTTGTCCCTAAACCAGGACAAAGTGATTGAGACCAAATGGATGGAGATGAAATGAGGCACAATGAAAATGAACAAAACCTGCCAAAAGTACTCCAATTCAAATGCTGCCATCTGGCAAGAAGTGGAAATAAAGGAAGGAAGGAGAGAAAATTAAACTGAGGAAATGCAAGCTTAAAGGAAAAAGCGAAAAATGTTTAAAGCATGTGAAAAGCAAAAAGTGAATGGGATGATGAGAAGTGCAGGGAAAGGGATTGAAGCTTGCCCAACTCATCTTCCTTGAAACCTTGAAAACAGGGAACAAAGCCTAACAAACACTCAGGAAAGGAGATACAGTGAGAAACAGTGCAAATGAAAACAACTGAGAATATTTGGAACGAGAGTGATTGAGATCAAAGAGACAAAGATGAAATGAAGGTTACTGAAAAGGGCCAACACTTGCCAAATGTACTCCAACTCAAATTCTGCAATTAGTCAAGAAATGGAAATAAATGATAGAGAGGCAAAAATCTAAAAGTGAAAATTTAAAACGAAAAAGAGAAAATTTTGAAAGCATGTGAAAAGAAAAAAGTTGATGGTATGAGAAAAAGTGATGGAAAAGGGATGGAATCTATCCACATTAATCTTCATTGACATTGCAAGATGGCATTCCCTTTCCCGAAAGTAAAGTGTTCCTTTCAGGAAAGGGAATGAAAACTTGAAAACAGGGAACAAAGTCTAACAAATGCTCAGGAAAGGGGATATGATGAGAAACAATGCAAATGAAAACAACCAAGAAAATTTGGGTCTGGAGTGATTGCGACCAAATGGACTCAGATGAAATGAGGGGCACTGAAAAGGACAAACACTTGCCAAACATACGCCAATTCAAGCTCTGCAATCAGGCAAGAAATGGAAATAAATGAAGAAGAGGAAAATAAATTGAAGAAATGCAAGCTTAAAATGAAAACGGGAAAATTTTGAAGGCACATGAAAAGCAAAAAGTGAACGGGATGGTAGGAAGTGCAGGGTAAACAACTGAAGCTTGCCCAATTTATCTTCATGAAAATCTTGAAAACAGAGAAAAAAAGAACCAAAAAAAAAACCAAATTCTCAGGAAAGGAGATATGGTGTGAAACAACACAAATAAATACAAAAAGGAGAAATTTTGGAACCTGAGTGATTGTGACCAAATGGACTGAGATGCAATGGAGGGCAATGAAAAGGACCAACACTCACCAAATGAAATCTGTCATGTGCTGAAATCCGTCAATAAATGGAAATAAAAGAAGGAGATGAAAAAAAATCCAAGAAATGCAAGTATAAAATGAAAAAGGGAAAAATTTGAAAGAACATGTAATTACAAAATGAGTATTATGACAAGAAGTGCTAGGAAAGGGATGGAGGCTTACCAAATTAATCCTAATTGAAATTGCAGTATTTCATTCCTTTCCTGAAAGGAAAGTCATTCTTCTGGGAAAGGGAGTGAAATATTGAAATCAGGGCACCAATTAAAACAAACACTCAGGAAAGGAGATATGATGAGAAACAGTGTGAATTAAATCAACTGAGATAATTTGGAACTGGAGTGATTGTGGCCAAATGGACTGAGATGAAATGAGGGGCACTGAAAAGGAAAAATACTTGGCAAACATACTCCAATTCAAATGCTGTAATTAGGCAAGAAATGGAAATAAATGAAGGAGAGGTAAAGAAATGGAAGAAATGCAAACTTAAAATGAAAAAAAGGAAAAATTTTGGAAGCTTGTGAAAATCACTAAGTGGATGGTATGACAAGAATTGCAGGGAAAGGGACAGAAGCTTGCCCAATTAATCTTGATTGAAATGGCAAGATTTCATTCCCTTCAGAAAGTCTTCCTTTCAGGAAAGGGAATGAAATCTTGAAAACAGGGAACAAAGTTGAACAAACACTCAGGAAAGAAGATATAATGAGAAACAGTGTGAATGAAAACAACCGAGAATATTTGGAACCGGAATGATTGAGACCAAATGGACTGAGCTGAAATGAGGGGCACTGAAAAGGACCAACCTTTGCCAAAATACTCCAATTCAAATGCTAACATCAGGCAAGAAATGAAAATAAAAGAAGGAACTTGCGGTTCCTTAAGCATGGTCTCCACGCCTGGGCTAGCTCAGGCACTGTGGTGTGGAAAGGTACGGACAGCTGGCCATGCCAGCAAACCCAATCCTGTGGGGCCTTGGATCCCACACGACCTCGGCAGCAGGCACAGGTGGTGCAAGGCAACGACGGTGGAGATAGAAATGCGGACTCTGCTGAACGGGTCACAAGATTTAATTGGAGCCCCGGCGTGGGACCTCCTGACCTCCAGGAAACTGCCCAGGCAGAGACCCCCAGGCTGCTTGCCAGCAGCTTTTATCTGGGGGTGGAACCAGGAGAAGAGGCAGTGGGTGAGCAAATCAGAGATCACCGGGGAGGTGTCACACAGATTAATGTCATTTTCATAAACCAAACATAAATGCTGAGGAGGGACCCCCTCTGGATCTGACCTATCACTCGATGCCCATGGAAGAACTTTCTAGCTCCAGGGGAAGGCCCCAAGATGACAGGCAGACCCCAGAGCAGGGGGAGTGGAGGATTGATATATAACAGTTGGAGGGGAGAAGAGCAGGGAAAGATCATTAGGGGGAACAAACTGGGATACATAGAACAAACCATAAATTAATAGCACATACAATAAAACCAAAACCAAATCCCACACCACTACAGAGCTCCCCACCCGATCTTTTAAGGTGGTCCTGAGTTCAGACCAGGCTCCCTTGGAGAAGGACTTCCAATTTCAATAATGCATAAGAAAAAGAAGCTAGCAACAAGAGGCATTCATAAAAGCTGCCATTGGACTGCCAGCTAAAGATAAAGGTGCCTGTAAAACATCTTCCGCACAAGAACCACGTGGGAAAACAGACTGTGTAAGTACCACAGTGTTGGGCAGGGGCATGGCTGTATGTTTGTTTGTATGCAGAATATCTAAACTGGGGGCTGGTAGCCCAGACCTCCAAAGCAAGTACGAACCTCCCTGTACCGCGTTTTTGGCTCTCTGTGTGGAGACAAGCCAGGAAAGGAGGGAAGTGAAAAGAAAAAATGAGTGAGGTTCCCTGGGAGGGACTGGCAGGGAGGGTCCCACCCCGAGGACCCAGGGGAAGGTCCTTCAGGAGAAGAGAGTGATCTGATCATAGGGTGAGGTGAATAAGGAGGGGAGCAATTGAGTCAAGTTCCATTTTCTTTGAGAAGTAAATAGTTGGTAACTTTAGTACAAGACTAGGAGGGATTGCGAGGGGAAGTGGCAGAAGGATGTAGTCAGGGAAGACAGATTGGGAGAAAGATTGGAATTAGGCGTGAGGCAAACGGTAAAAGACAAGACAGTGCAACAAAATAATAAGTGAGAGGATTGAATCACAAAGTGAGTGAGGGAGACCAAAATTTTCCTGGTACCAGGGATTTCTTGGTTTGTTGCCACCAAAAATGGGTCCAAAAAAGAGTATGTCCTGAGACCCAGGAGCTGAATTATGAAGGAAATTCACAAGAGCCTGGTATACCTGGGAACTGTGAGGGGGGTTCTCAGAAGGGGAACATCCCTCAGGACAGTCCACTGGGGATGATGTTACAATACTGGGATGCATGGGAACCCCAAAGAGGAAAAAGTAAGCAGAAAATTATTAATTATTGTATGTTTGAATGGAAAAAGGAAATTATCTGGAAAGACAAATTATATTGGCCAAAGTTTGGACCCTTTGAAGATTGGATTTGCTAGGCTTTGAATTTTTGATGTGAATTCAAAAGAACCTTTTAATCTGGAACAAAGGAAATATGCGGCTCTGTGGCTTACCAGGGGAAGAGAGAATTTGTTGCTCAAAGGGAAGGAAATGAGGGTTTTCCATTCTATCCTTTACAAACTAGAGGGCAAGCAGCCAAAAAAGACAGACACAAGCCCTAGGATTCATTAGAGCACCTCCCACTCCCTTATAGGCAACCTCATCAGCCCGTTCAACCCCAAGCCCCCAAGGGTCCTCCTGTAAATGCAAACACAACCCCCTATTCAGGAGGAGCCAGTAGCACGTAGAACTAGAGGTGGGGGATGGGGAGAAGTGATGATGGGGATGGGGAAGCAAAAATGGAAGATGGACTATACCCACTTAGAAAAGTTCCAATGGCAAATCCAGAACAGAGACCTATTGGTGATGTGAGTGTTCCCCTGAGCACAGGGGATGTCAGGGAGTTTAAGAACGCGATGGGCAGGCTGCTAGAGGATCCTACTGGAGTGGCAGAGAGATTAGATCAGTTCTTGGGGCTGAATATATACACCTGGGTGGAACTGCAGTCTATCCTAGGAATCTTGTTTACTATGGAAGAAAGAGAAATGCTGAGACATTCAGGAATGAGGGTTTGGGATAGAGAATGTCAGGGGTCAGACCAGGGGGATCAGAAATGGCCTGTGCAAGATCCAGGTTGGAATAATGAGAATGAAAGACACAGGCAGAATAGGAGTGATCTCCAGTGGATGATTATCCGAGGAATCCAGGAAGCAGTGCCCAAGGGGCAGAATATAAGGAAAGCTCTAAGTGAGCACCAAGGGAAGGATGAACCCCTGGCACACTGGTTAGAAAGACTAAGAAAAGCCTTGCAGTTATATTCAGGTGTAGACCCCAAGACTGCAGCAGGACAGGTTCTTTTGAAAACACAGTTTGTAGCTAAGGCCTGGGGGCACATCAGGAAGAAGCTGGAAAAAGTAGAAAATTGGCAGGATAGGGGGCTTCAGGAATTGTTAAGAGAAGCATAGAAAGTGTATGTGAGAAGAGATGAGGAGAGGCAAAAGACAAAACCACAGATTTTAATGGCAGCAGTCAAGGAAACAAAGACAACCATGAATACAGAGAAGGGCTCAGGAAAGAACAAACAACAGAAAAAGGCAGGTTCCACCTCTGGGGATACGAGATCCACGAGTTTTGTCCTGTCACCAGAAAGGACACTTAAAAACTTCTTGTCCTGCCTCCAGAAGTACAGGACCCACTTGTTTTCATTGCCACAAAAAGGGACATCTACAAAAATTCTGTAGAAAGAGGCAGCAAGATGAGAAAATGTTTCAAGTAAACAAGGGGAGTCAGGAGCTCTATTTAATGAGGACTGAACACCAAGAAGAGCCCTTGATAAAACTGAAAATAGGTCCTCAAAAGGAAGAAATCACATTTTTGGTGGACACAGAAGCTACTAGGTCCACAGTAAGAAAACTACCACAGGGATGTAAAGTAAGTGGTGAACGTGTCCCTGTAATTGGGGTTAATGGAGAAGATTTTCAGGTTCCTGTAAGTAAAAACGTGCAGAATGAATTGGATAAAAAATTTGGACTGAATGATTTGTTATTAATACCAGAGGCTGATAATAATTTATTAGGAAGAGACTGAATAATAGCCTTGGGAATTAAAATAACACCCTGTGAAAGAAAACTTAAAATCTATTATTTAAGTGAAGAAGATAATTTCAAGATTAGTGACACTCTGTGGTATACTGGTGTCCTAGGGTAACTTTATGATGCTTGTATCCCCAATCGTCTGTTCTGTTTCTGCTGTATATTGAGTCCTGTGCCTTTAAGACTGGTTCTAAGAGCAAGGAGAAGCGCGGAGTTTGTTTTGAGAAAACTGCCTGACTCCTCCACATTCTTCTGCGGACGGTGTGTTCGGCGGAGGCTTGGAGACACTGCAGGACAGAGATCTTTTTGCTTTTAGTTAGTTTCAGCTAGCTAGGGCAGAGAAGTTCCCTGGACTGTTTTTTTTTCCTTTCCTTTTTCTTGGAACTGTTTAAACCTGCTCTGGACTGAAAACCCAGGGGAGCACTGGGGGCTGCACCTGCGGCCCACCGGGGCCTGGACCTCGGCATTTTCCAGCAGCGCCGGAGGGACTGGGACTGAGGAGAGACTGAGAGAGAGCCGAGCTCCACCCACGGCAAGGACTTTCTCAATTTGCCATCTCACTCCAGAACGAGAGGTTTTATTGTTTCATATTATTCATCCTTTATACTTGTATGCACTTTATTTGTTTAGTAAAATAGTTTTTTCCACTTTTCTCCACAAAGGTTTTTTTTTTCCGGACTGGTTGGAGGGAGGGGCCACTTGGGTTTGCCTCCCAGAGGGATCCTATATTTGGGTTTTCCCCCAAATTTGTCTCCAAACCAGGACAACTGGTGAAGTAGAAAAATTAAACATTCAGCCCGTTAGCGTTGAAATACTGAACCCAGAAATCCCCATTCGAGTAAAACAATATCCGATATCACTGGAAGGTCGAAAGGGATTGAAACCGGTAGTTGAGAATTGAGTACATCAGGGGGTGTTGGAGTCCTGTGTGTCACCACATAATACCCCCATCCTGCCGGTAAAGAAGCCTGATGGTAGCTACCGACTAGTGCAGGATCTCAGAGCGGTAAATCAAAGAACCATTACCCGCTTTCCAGGAGTAGCTAAGCCAGATACCTCCTAATTACATTTGGTGCAGTGTCGTGGATTTAAAGGATGCCTTTTGAACTTGCCCTCTTGATGAGGGCAGTAGGGATTGCCTTTGAGTAGGAGGACCCAGATACAAGTAGGAGAGAACAATTAAAGTCATCGGTGCTACCACAAGGTTTTACAGAGGCGCTGAATCTTTTTGGGAGGGCGGTAGAAAAATCTTTGGAAGTCCTTTGAGTTACCCAAAGGAATTAAGCTGCTACAGTATGTAGATGATTTGTTAGTAGCAAGAGAAACTGAAGAGAAAACTAGAAAGGGTACTATTAAGCTTCTAAATTTTCTGGGAGAAAATGGGCTGAAGATATCAAAGTCAAAACTGCAGTTTGTAGAGTCAGAAGTGTGGTATTTAGGTCATTGGATTAGTAAGCAAAAGAAAAAGCTAGACCCTGAAAGGGTTCCAGGAATATTGAACATGGGACCCCCAAAGTCTAAAAGGGAAATAAAGCTGATTTTGAGTCCCTTGGGTTATTGTATGCAGTAGATAGAATGGTTTAGTAGAAAAGTAAAATTTCTAAATGAGAAATTACCTACCAATTGCTTGGAATGGGCTGAAAGGGATCAGGAAAATTTGGAGCAAGTTAAAGAAGCCCTACTGCAAGCTCCTGTACTGAGTCTTCCCAATCTAGACAAGCCTTTTCAATTATTTGTTAATACAGTTGATCAAACACCTTATGAAGTATTAACTCAAGATTGGTCAGGAAGCCGAAAGCCAGTAGGATATTACTCCAAATGATTGGATCCAATTAGTATAAGACAGCCAACATGCCTGCAAGTTCTGGTAGGCACTGCTATGTTAGTAGAAGAAGCCCAAAAAGTAAGCTTTGGGGCACCACTGCAAGTGTACACCCCCATAATATTAGGGGAATCCTTGCTAAAAAGGCCAAAACATGGTTAACATAGCAGAATATTTAAATATGAGGCTATGTTGATAGCCTCATTTGAATTAGAGCTGAGAGTGACAAATATACAAAGCCCCACTCAATTCCTTTATGGAGACCCAGGGGAAGAATTAATACATGATTGCATGGAGGACATAGACTTACAAACAAAAATATGCCCAGATTAAAGAGAACAAGAAATAAAAACAGGGGAAAAATTATTTAGAGATTTATCATCCCGAGTGGTAGACAGAAGAAGGAAATCTGGGTATGTCATAATTTGTGGAGAAAAAACTGGAAGTAAAAGAATCTGGTCCCATTAGCCCATCCTGGTCAGCACAAGCCTGTGAACTCTATGCATTATTCTGTGCATTGCTGTTATTAAAGGATTGAGAAGGGACCATATACACCAACTCAAAATATGCCTTTGTGGTAGTGCATACATTTAGAAAAATTTAGAAAGAAAGGGGACTTATAAACACTCAAAGAAAAGGATTAGTGCACCAAGGATTGATAATTCAAATACTTAAAGCTTTGAGGGGTCCAAAAAATATAGCAGTGGTTCATGTGAAAGGCCACCAGAGAGGGAGAGGCATTAAAACAAGAAGAAACAATTTGGCTGATGATGAAGCTAAGAAAGCTGCCCTATGGGAAAACAGCAATGTAATTATGACTTTTCAGGAAGCAGGAACACAAAATCAAACACCATACCTTTCTTTAGCAGAAGTAGAAGCCATGAAAAACCTAGGAGCAACTCTGAAAGAGAGACAATGGATTCTCCCTGACAAAACTACATTTCAAATGGCAGAAAAAGGATAGACTTATGCTTCAAGGGTAAAAGGACCTATACCCAATAAAGATTTGAAAATTATTTAGTCACCAGGAGACCTGAAAGTAAAATTAAAAAATACTAAAATTTGATTAAACTATTTTATTGAAGTCCAAAATACAGTTTAAAATAAAAATGTAATTAATCCCCGACATGGCTGAAGAGAGTATTTGGTGCCCAGAGGCTATAGCTCATATGGAAAATAGTTTTCGGCTGTGGATTTCACATAATGCTGCAATACATTTGGTGTGCCACCCACATATTGAAAGAATAACCCAGCCCCAGGATATTCAAGATATCCTTAGTACAGAAAGGTCAGAAGCTGCCATCCCGCAGAGAGAAGTTTCCATGTTTCAGCAAGGTTGCTGCAAACACGGTCATCAGTGTGAGCGGTGTAAAGCAGTGACCATGAAGTGGCTGAGACAAAGACATTGGCACAGAAGAACTGTACCTTGGGACCAAAGAGATGTAGCTTTTATGATTAATTGTATACAATGTTTTAGTAGAGTAGAGCGAGACTTTAGAATGCACAATTGGGTTTTAGCACAGACCAACATTGATATTTATATAATAGAAGTACAAAGAGCTTTTATTTATTTAGCGTATCACATGGAACAATTAGTGGCTTTGAGAACACTGCAGGAACAACAAAGGATAATAAAATTAAGATGTGGATATAGTAGGATACCCAGAAACAGCAGAAAAAGTTAAATTGTCTTGCTTAACCTGTTCATGTTATAAAACTCCTTTGATAGTTAACAATTAAAGGTTTGTGTTTTGTAATTGCAACTAACTTTAATTTATTAGAAAAATTAGGCATTCTGGATTGGCTGTCAACAGCAACTCCACTGGGTCTGCAGTCAGAATAATGCCAATGGGAAGGGATTAGATGTTTCCTTGATCAATGGGAACAGCCTGAACAGATTTAAAATCTTTTAAGAGACCCTCAGTAACGAACACTAACAGATTTCATTGAGGAACTACAATTCCAAAACAAGAGACTGGAAACACCTGTTACTAAAAGAATCCAAGAAGAAGTAACACACTGGGAGTGTACTAAGCATGGCTTAGAGTGTCACCCATGGGTTTGTGTTATTTGTGTGCTTTGCCTTAATTTGTGGTGGAGAGTAACAAGAGCAGAAGAAAGAGAGAGACAATTGATTTCTTTAACTTGCTTAGATGGTGTGCATGAACAGTTAATTTTAAAAAGCTTTTCCAGTGATTTTTTTGGAACACCATTGAGATATGAAGATGGAACCTTTTTATGCAGCAGTTCGATTAACAGCAAATTTAGAACAAAGAGTTTTATTATATTAGCTTTTGAACAGGTAAGAGGGTACACAATTCATAATATTATAGACCACTGTATCATCATTAACAGTTCCTGTGGAGAAGGAATTTGTGTGCCATGCTATAGACACATTTCTTACATTACACATTTCTGAACTGGCATTGTGAATGTGCCTATTGGTGGCGATGAAGGCTTAATAATTATCCCCGACGTCAAAGAAAAAATGTGACCAACAAATCAGGTTGTTAACTGAAGTAGTGAAAAAGCAAATCTTATTGTGGTTGGCACAGCTCCAGAGCTTTGGTGGTTTAGACTAAAAGAAGAAGTATCTGACTAACCCAGAGAGAGAGAGAGAGAGAGAGAGAGGGCAGTGCTGCGAGAACTGTGAGTAATCTGTTCCATCCTTGAAACACACATGAGGCCACTGCTACCAGTGAGACCAAAGGCACCAGTGACTAGATCCCAGTGACTAGATCCCAGGATATAAACTTTGCTGCCAAGAATCCTGCCATCTTGGCCCTTGACTACAACCCAAAGGGCCTTGAAGACAGTAGAAAGTCAAAACTCCTGAGGATTATTTTCACTGTGTTTGTGGTGATGCCATTGACAACTGGGCAAAACTATGGATCCACTCTGGACAGAGTCCATGAGAGAAGGGAATGAGCAATGCAGGAACAAACAATAATAAAACAAGCAGCACAAGAGTGGGCAATGAGAGAACAATTGATGCAAAAACAAAGTCCCAATAATGTTGATCCCTGTAATAAATGCAAGCACTCCATGTGGGTCAAAGACAAGATGGAATCTGTGTTCATGGCACATCCACATGTTAGTGCTGCCTGCTACGATCGCAGCAATTTTATAGATGTTTGTGTTAAAAATAGAAATCCGGATTGGGTAGGGAAAAATTTAGGGTTTAATGGACCAGCTCCTTATCCTTATAGTGATCAAGTCTGTCCTCCATATGAAAACTTTTTTGTTTGTTTTGAGAAAGATGAGAATGGAAATGATCCAAGTATAGGTATAGGAGGTACAGCACTAGGGAAAAAAAAAAAAAAAAAGAAAAAAAAAAAGAAAAACAAAAATAAACAAAAAATACGTAAAAAGGCCATAGGGAAAGAATTAATGGAACTGGATAAACTGTATGAACAAGTAAAACAGCAGTATAGAGA
>JANEHK010000819.1:0-17648 GCA_025960845.1 Tachycineta bicolor | reverse complement strand
CAGAAATAGAGAGAGAGACCCTCCCCGACGTGACAGGCGGACCCATCAACCGGACCATGAGGACTCCGTCTCCACGTTTGGTAGCTATATTCCCCCTTTCCTCCATCTCTCTCTCTCTCTCTCTCCCTCTTTCTCTATCCCTTTCTCTCACTCTTAATCCCTCTATCGCATTTGCTATGGTCAATCAATAAAAGCTGCATTTGTTTTAATGCTGAAATCCCCTCTGTGTGGTGTTTTGCACTCTGAGATCAGTAAACGAACCATCACGACCCCCGCTTGTACGAGCGGATCGTGACATTAAATTGGCGTCACGGGCAGGATTCTGATAGACGGAGGGGTTTGCAGGGTTGTGTGTAGTCTGTAATAGGGGAAGGACGTTTCGCTCCAGCCGCACCTAGCCTGTCATTCCGAAAGAGTTGAACAGAGCTAGAAAGCAAGGGGGGTGACTCAGATTTCCTGCAAACTGCACACGCCTAGGTGATAAGCACCCCCATACTCAATTGAGGGTTCTGTCTTCAGAATTTCACAAAAGATCTCTTAGTGCAAAAAAGGGGAAACTGTTTTTGTTTGTGTGTCTCTGGACTGTCTGGGAAGGAAGGGACAACCTGAAGAAACTAAGCAGGGCCTCCCAGGCAGATTTTGTCTCTTCACCCACTCCGGGAAGCGAAGGGAGACACAGCCGAGCTGTGTGTGTGTGTGTAACTAAGTGGTACCTCCCTGTTGTGGTTTTGATCCCTTCATAAAATTTCTAAGAACCTTAGTGCAAAAGGCTAAGCTGCATTTTTAAACTGTTTTGTATGTGTGTGAATTTGGACTGTCTGGGAAGGAAGGGACAACCTGAAGAAACGAAGGAGGGCCTCCCAGGCAGATTTTGTCTCTTCACCCACTCAGGGAAGCGAAGGGAGACACAGCCGAGCTGTGTATGTGTGTAACTAAGTGGTACCTCCCTGTTGTGGTTTTGATCCCTTCACAAAATGACTGAAAATCTTAGTACAAAAGACAAAGTTGCATTTTATGCATTACTTGCTAAACACAATGCCAAGCCTTCTCCGGGAGGAGAAGAGTGGGCACAATGTAATTGGTTTAATTTGGAAAATATTGTTGATAGAGTATGTTCATTGCAACATGAAACAAAATTTAAACTGGGCAAAAACAAAACTATCCTCTGCTCAGTTTTGGGAGCCTGTCTTGCAGCAGCTGTAGAAAGTCGCTTTAAGCGAAGAAGTGAGAAAAAGGCTATAATAGACTCCCTTCAAAACCTAGTTGAAATTTTGCAAAAACAATTAAATGAAGAAAGGAATGAGATCTATGCATTGAGAGCTGCCCTTAAAAACTTCTATAATGTTGATTCCTCTACGGAAACTGAGGAGAAGGAAACTCCTCACATTAAACAAATCTATCCCCATAAGGAACTTGAAGCAGTCAAAAACTGCGGGGAAATCTGCTGTCCTCACTTGAGACCCTTGGTTAAAACAGAATACAATTACATAAATGATGAAGATTTTGAACCACATATCACAACCAAACATATACCATACAGCGCTACTGAATTGGCTAAGCTAAAAAAGGAATACAGCCGCCTCCCACAAGAATCAGAGACAAAGTCTGTCTTTCGAGTGTCCCTCACTGGTGGAGACCAAATTAAATTAACTGAACACGAGGCTAATGGATACTGGGGACATGGAGTTTTCTTAACAACAGGTGATAAGCGTGACGCTTGGTCCCTAACACAGCGTGCGGCTTTTTGGGCCGGGGGAATATATAGGGATGGATATTCTTGCTGGAAGGCAGTGGGAAGATTCTGAGGGATTTTTGTGGTCATTTGGTACACCGCCAATTAACATTAGATTACTTCAAACAGCACCCACACTACCTTATAGTAAAGCTACTAATGTGAAACAATACCCCCTCCCTTCTGACGCCAAAGAAGGCATTAAAACAGTTATACAAGACCTGTGAGACCAAGGAGTAATTGTTAATACTCATTCTCCTTTTAACTCTCCAGTGTGGCCTGTTCGAAAACCTAATGGGAAGTGGCAACTAACAGTAGATTTTCACAGGCTTAATGCCAACACAGATCCTCTCACAGCAGCAGTTCCAAATTTAGCTGAATTAATAACATCAGTTCAGGAAAAGGCTCACTCAATCATGGCAACTATAGATGTCAAAGACATGTTTTTTATGATACCTATACAGCCAGAAGACATGGACCGTTTTGCCTTCACACAGGAAGGACAGCAATACACTTTCACTAGACTTCCCCAAGGGTACAAACATTCCCCCACTGTGGCTCACCATGCTTTAGCCAAAGAATTAGAGAAAATACCCAAACCTGATAATGTGGATGTTTACCAATACATCGATGATATCCTGGTGGGAGGGGATGAAATAGGAGTAGTGGGGGATACCCAACAGGAAATAACCACCCATTTAGAAAGTCTGAATTTTCAAATTCCCTCTGAAAAAAGCCAAAAACCTTCTCAGGAAGTGAAGTTTTTGGGAATTTGGTGGAAAGGAGGTATGACATGTATTCCACCGGATACCCTAACCTCTTTAGATCAGATTAAAATGCCTGAATCCAGGAAAGCAAGCTCTAGGACTATTAGTGTTCTGGAGAAGACACTCCAGATTCCTCAATAATTGCCAGACCCCTTTATGACTTGCTGAGGGATGAGGTGAAATGGTATTGGGCCCCTGCTCAGGAGGAAGCAATGTAATTGCTGATTTTTGAAGCAATAGTTCATCAACCAGAATGCCCTATCCATCCTACAGATCCTTTTCAGGTAGAATGGTGCTTCCCTTCCTCAGGGTTATCCATACAGCTATGGCAACGGGTCCTGAAGGTCCAACAAGGCCTGTTGGTTTTTCTTCACGTGGTTTCAAAGATGCTGAGGAAAGATACACCATCTGGGAAAAGGGGTTGTTTGTGGTTAGCTTAGCTCTCATAGAAGTGGAAAAAATTACTCAACAACAACCAATTGCATTGAGGGGTCCTTTCAAAGTAATCAAAGCCATCACGACTGGGACCCCTCCACCTGAGGGGGTCACCCAGAGAGCCTCAGTTAGAAAGTGGTATGCTCAGATTGTGTCGGGGGCTGTTTTCCCAACATTCAGGTGGTTTCAGGGTCTTTTCCCCTCTTCACAGCTCCGCGCCAAGCCGAAGGAAGAGACGGAGTCTTCAGGTTTAGATTTTTCAAAGTTGCATTTTTTTGTTTATTGTTTCTTATCTTACAAATTTTTCACAGTCCAACACGATGTTTGCAGGTGCATGGATTTCTCACGTCTCCCCCTGAGCTGGGCTGTGCTTAATCTGTTACACTAATTACTACGTGTTCGTTATTTACTATTTCTTACCAATGTCTATCACTATTACTAAAAAGGTCACCTATACACTGACCCAATCCTTACCAACTACTTTGTGCCAACGTCACTGCAGAAATGGAGTGAGGAAAGGAGAAGGAAGAAGAAGGAGACAACACCCCAGATTCTCCATTTTGTCCCCATTCATTCCAATGCTATGAACCTAAAATCACTATTTTTTCACTCTGTGATAAACTAAACTACTATTTTTCACACTCCTGTGGTTTGCAAACCCTCTCTCAGTTTAGGATGTTTTTCCCATGGACTGAGATCAAAGCCAGTGTCTCTCTGAGCTCTGGGCTGGGGTCCCAGACCCCCCTGCCTAGGTCTCTGACTCTCCAGGGCAGCCAAAGGGATGCCCTGGACTCCAACAAGATTGAACATTACTGTAGCATTTTTTCAATACCAGAAGGACTAAACATAGTAATCCAAGAAAATGAGAGCTTGGGCAACACCCAAGAAAAACCTGCCCCTGTGATTAAAGTAGCCCCTCCTTTCACCTCTGAACAATCAACAAATTCTTGGTTCACTGATGCCTCTGCTAGGCGGGAGGGAAAGGTGTGGAGATACAGGGCAGCAGCCTTCCACATTTCCTCTGGTGAACAAATTATTACCGAAGGGGAAGGCAGTGCTCAGGTTGGGGAACTGATCGCTGTTTGGAGTGTTTTCCAACATGAGGTACAAAATACTTGTCTTGTCTGCATTTACACGGACTCCTATGCCGTGTACAAAGGATGTAGTGAGTGGCTTCCATTTTGGCAACAAAATGATTGGGAAGTTAACAGAATTCCAGTTTGACAAAAATGGCAAGAAATTTTTAATATTGCAAGCTAAGGAAATTTTGCCATTGGGTGGGTAGCTTCTCACCAAACAGATGAAAATCCAGCAGGAGAATGGAATAATAAAGCTGATGAGTTAGCAAGACTTAGTCCCCTAAAGAAGGAACAAATGACAGAGGACTGGGATCAACAATTAGAATGGCTGCATGTAAAAAGACAGCACACAGGTGCAAAAGATCTGTACAAGGAAGCTCATGCTCGGGGTTGGCCTGTCACCACGGAATATGTGTAAAACGTATATCTGCCTGTGAACAATGTTGTAGAAGACTGGGAAGATACCCTATGGAAGACGACCCTCTGCATTTAAGAGAAGGCAAAGGCTTGTGGGATGCGTGGCAGGTAGATTATATTGGCCCCTTTAAGAAGTCAGGAGGTAAACACTTTGTACTGGTAGGAGTAGAGATTACATCTGGGCTAGTCCAGGCCAATGCTTTTAAAAGAGCCACTGGAGATAATACTGTCAAAGCATTGCAGGAGTGGTTTGGAACATTCCCAAAACTTCAGGAAATTCAATCTGATAACAGATCCCACTTCACTGCTAGAGTTGTACAGGAGTGGTCAAAAAGTGAAGGGATTAAATGGATTTTTCACACCCCTTACTACCCTCAAGCTAACGGGATCGTAGAAAGGACCAATGGTCTCTTGAAACAACTTCTGAAACCACAGGAGGGAAATTGGGATGTCCGGTTATGGGAAGCAGTTAAAGGAGTGAATGGTAGATGGGGACCAAACGGGTGTCCCAAAATCACTGCTTTCTGCCCAACAGCTCCAAGCATGATTCCTTCACTACAGGGACCTGATGATACCAAGAATCCTGCACATTACCCTGGACAACCAGTTCTGGTGGATCTTCCTACTGTAGGGGAAGTACCCCTAGTACTAAAAACCCCTCTGAATAAATATGCATGGGTAGCCTCTGATGTCCTAGGGAAAGAGCATTGGATAAATCCACGCTGGATAATTCCATCATTCTAACCATTGTCTCTGCCTCCTAGTGGCAGGATTTTTCTGTTGTTTACTTTTACAGAAGAACCCCGAGGGACATGAGGATCATCTGAACCATGATAAAACTGGTGATATTTTTCTGCATCCTACCACAAAACCATGGCCAGGATACTTCGGAGTGGCTGTGGTCTGAAGCTATCATCAAGCACACAAATGTTTTAGGATCTTATCCCAAAGATCACCATCTGAACCAAGCAACTGTAGTGCAGCATGGCTCTGAGGCATACCATCTAAATGAGTGGGGATGGGATCAGAAGGAGGGCATCAAAACCCTAAGTGGAACAGTGGGTGAAGTAAATATGATAGCATGCAGAAAAGTGTAAGGATCTCTCCGTGAGAAAGCCTCCTCCACTACAACTCCTGGAATTTTTTTTAGAAGCAGGTGGAAAAAACTATTTGTATATACCTACAGCAGAACTACAGAAAAGTGGAATTGTACTAAACAAATTTCCCTTACCCTGTGCTGCCATCAAGAGTATGTGGGTAATTACACTTCAGGCCCCAGAACCAACAATATTGCAATTACAAGGGTTTTGAATAATGAACCAGCTGATTGTTGGTATAGTTTTGGTTTTGTCAAACCAACTTATGTGACATGCCATTGGCTAAATAACTTGACGGATCCTTTGGGTTTTAACAGTCTAGTTTACAAATTTAAGATAAACCCTATAACAAAGCCCACACTGAGTACAGTAGTCACCCCCCAACAGGTGAAAGAGATTGAAAACCCCTTTTTTCAATATGATACTGAATGGTCCCGGTACCAAGCTTTTGTTCATTTTACCACCTCCATGGGAAATGCGAAAGACTTAAACCTCTCAGCTGTTGTTATGCATTAAAATCAGGTATATACTAGGCAGGAATGGGAAAAACAAAAAGCTTGGCAGCTTCAAGGGATAGTGGGAGATAAAATTAGTATAGGGTGTTGAATGATTAATGGAACCCCTATAGTAAGGCAACCTCCATCAGTGTTCTGACAAACCAAATATATAAGCAGAAAGAGGTCTGCACACCCCCAAGCATGCAGGATTGTTGGCACAATTTCACACTAGCACAAACTGTAGAAGTAGTTTGTCTTTGGGCCAAAAATACTCAAGGGCTTTCTTTTAAATTTAAAATAAATGTTATAGCCCAATTTACTACAGCTCATATTGCCATCACTCCAACCCAACCACTGGTTAGGCTTAGCCCGAGAATTTCTGAAATCGGACCATATATAATTAGGGAAGACAGGACAACAACAAATACTGTTCAGTCCAGCATGGTCTCTTAAGCAAGTCAAATTGGTGATGCAAAATAATGTCTCAGAAATTCAGCCAGCTTGTTCACCTTTCTTGCAGACTTCCTTTGAAGTTTGGACAGTCTGGTTGTGAAAGTGGAACTCTTTTAAAAAGTGGACACTTAGAGACATAACTGGTGTTATGGGAACAGGATTGGGAATTCTAAATAGTATTGATTTAGAAGGAATACTGAATAAATCGGCTGCCACAACTAGAGACTTGACTAAATTACAACAACCACTACAGTTGTCCTTCTTGGCTTTGGGAACACATCAGTGGTTGTTATCAAACATATTACCAGATTGGGAAAGGGTAAATGTGAATGACCATAAATTGGTAATTGATGCACTCAGTGCTACACAAAACAGTGTTTCTTTGGCCCTCAGCTGTACCCAGGCTCAACTGTGGATGCAGTCAGTTGCTGCCTCTATTATAAGAGAAGGTGAAGAAGGCACTTTTCCTACTGAAATTCGGAAAATAATTTGGGACAGTGCCACTGACTTTGAAAGAGAATTCCAATCCTGGTGGAACTTAGTGAATTTTACTTACAACCCCATTACAAACACAGCCACAGCTTTTGTGTTAACCATATGTAATGCCTCAGGTCATTTGATATTCCCTATCATTGCATTAGGATTGAATCATGATGGAGCTATTCTCTGTCCTTCCGAGCATAGGGATGGGCCCGTCAGATTGGTGAGAAATGGCAAACTGTTAACTTAGAATCCTGTATTGTCTGAGAACAACAAGGGCTTATCTGTGAAAGTAATGCAGTTATAGCTCTAGATATTTGTCTGGACACTGAGCAAAATATCTGTCATTTTGAAATTCTTCCTAACGAGGGTCCAGAAACAGTCCTTATATATATAGGTAATGGTTGTGCCTGCTTTAGAACTACTTGTGATATGGTATTTGTCGAAAATGTAGTAGTAGATACTAAAAATCATTCAAATATTTGTGATTGCAATTTTACTAAAATCACAGGATGCAATTTTTCTTATAAAGCTCCAGTTACCTCTCATTACCTTTTGCAATCAAATTACACACTGATTCACAAACTATCACCTCCTCCCATTGGAATGAACCTTACTTTGGTAAAGCAATTGTTGCTTCATCAGGACTTAATAGAAATTTTGGAAAAGATCAAGAAAGACGGGCAGAAAACCCTGATAACTGTTCATCATAATGTGAAAGAAATGCATCGTGTTATAGAAAGGGTAAGAAAAGATGTCGAGCACAGGTGGTGGGATCCTCTTTTTGGGTGGTCAGCTACTGCCACAAGTGCCTTGAACAAATGGTGTCATCCCATCATTGTCCTTTTGATTTTAGTTTTAATTTGTTTTCTTTTATCAGCAATTTCATTCATTATGAGCTGGAGAATGATGAAACGGTTAACACGGTTGACATCCATAATTAATGCTCATAACCTTGCAGAAGTCCTCTCCCCCATGGACATCCCCAAGGTGATTATAAAATTTGAATATATGTTTTGAAATTATTTCCTTTTGTAATCTTGTGAAAATTACTTTTGATCATTTGTGATTTGTTATGAAAAAAATATTTTGAATTAATACTGATTGTGATTAATATTCTGATTACTGTGATTTGTTTGATAATCTGAATCAATATTATTATTTCCTTTTCCTTTTCTACTTTTCCTTTTCCTTCTTTTTCTCCCTCTCCCTCTCTACATACTACCTCTGTTTCTTGGGATATGCTACCAACGTTGATGAGTCCTGAAGACTTCACAACGCCACTACGGAATCCTGCTGAAGAAGATCTCTTGAAGACAATAGTGAGTCACAGGGTGGTGTAAGAGTCTGTCTGAAGTTCCCCTCATTTGCCCCACGATCGTCATAAGGAACCCGAGGACCCCACTGCAGTTCTGGCCTGCTCGAGGTGGATGCTTGCCAATCGTCTGCAGGTGCATTTTCCTGTGTCACCATGCCATGGTACACTGGCTTTGAGCAGTGTAATGGCAGTTCTGTACCTGACATTTCTACCTGCTTCATGCTCCCAGCTTCATGACAATAGCCTTTGAATTTCCCCACCTCTTGGCCAAGTGGACTTTCTGGGGTAACTTTGGTGGTCCCCCACAGTAAATCCCTCATCTGCTCCACAGCCACAGTGACAGATGGAGATCAAAGCCCCCTCCCAAGGACTGAGATTGAGACCTCTGTACAAAGCCCCTCTCAAGGACTGAGACATGAGACCCCTACAACCCTAGTAGGGGGGGTGTGGGGCTGACTAAACCAAAGTGAGATATTTGCCTGCAGGCGTGGTTGTTGGACCAAGAAGACAATGGCTCTCGCTTACTGCTGAGAACATGGACTACCTGTTCCCCCTTGGTGGCTTCAATCAAGTTATTCTTATAATCTGTTCTCCCCACAATGGAGGACTATAATAAAAACCCTGAGTTAATCAGAGATTTTAAAAGAGACTCTCCCCAACATGAAAGGCACACCCATCAACGATAACACCAGGATTTCATCTCCACGTTTGGTAGCTATATCCCCTTTCTCCTCTATTTCTTTCGCTATCTCTTTCTCTCACTCTTAATCCCTCTATCACATTTGCTATGGGCAATCAATAAAAAATACATTTGTTCTGATTCTTACTGAAATCCCCTCTGTGCTGTGTTTTGCACTCTGAGATCAGTAAATGAACCATTATGACCCCCACTTGTATGAGCAGATTGTAATAAGAGGCAGCAGGATCATGGAGTGCAGGCCCCTGCCCTGCACAGACAGCACAAGAGTGGCAGCCTGAGCATCCCCTTGGAGTGATGTCCAAAGGCTCCTGGAGCTGCAGCAGCCTCAGAGCTGTGAGCATTGCAGTGGCCACAGAGCTCTGAGGAAAGGTCCCGGCCCTGGCTTGGGGCTGGGCCAGAGCCCAGGGAGCAAATCAACTTGCAGCTGCTGCCCCAGAGCAGGGAAGAGCAGGAATTGCTGGCTGGGAGAGACTCTTGCCAAGGACCTGCAGCACCAGGACACAGGCCATGGCTGGACACTGCTCTGGGCCAGGGTGAGCTGGGATGTGGGGATGGACTTGTTCCCTGGGAGGGCGGTGGGGCCCTGGCACAGAGTGGGAGGAAAAGCTGCAGCTGCCCTGGAATGGCTGGAAGTGTCCAAGGGCTGGTTGTAGGGGACTTCCTGCCCAGAAGGGATGGGATGGGATGGATCAGTGTAATGTGGGGTGTAATTGCAGTGTGGGGGTGGTAGGAAAGTTTCAATGGGTAGGGATTTCAATGGGGGGATGGGGTGGTTTGGGCTCCTGGAGTAGGGGAGTAGAGGGACGGAAATCAAGAAGCAGTTTTTAAAGGCTGGTGGTGCCATAAGAAATTTTGGGTCCTGGAAGTGTCTTGTGGGAGGTTGCTGTGAAATTGGGAATGCTGAGTTTAAGGTGCTGTGCTGTGCAGGGCTGAGGTGGAGGGGCAGTGATTATGGGAGTGTAAGGAAGGGCACCTGCC
This sequence comes from Tachycineta bicolor, assembly GCA_025960845.1. Taxonomy (NCBI): domain Eukaryota; kingdom Metazoa; phylum Chordata; class Aves; order Passeriformes; family Hirundinidae; genus Tachycineta; species Tachycineta bicolor. Next base: position 7,695 of record JANEHK010000819.1, on the reverse strand, counting down.
CCCAGGAAAGAAAGAAAGAAATGAGAGAGAAAGAAGGAAGCAAGGAAGGAAGGAAGGAATGAAAGAAGGAAGGAAGGGTTTTAAATGAAGCTCTATTTGTCTTATTTAATGAGCCAGAAAGTTGAATTTCGCAGCAATGTAATTTTATTTAATTAGCATTTTATAATCAAGCATATACAAAAAATTGGGCAGTGATAAATTAAAGATAAGTGCTGTTTAGATAAAGCATAAGTAAAACTGACCAGGGTATGGACGGAGGGTTTCTCCCCCTACCTCATGTGCAAAACAAAGTACTCCAAGTTAAACTTACATGTTGTATGCTAATACATATTCTTTAACATTTTTCATGAATCTCCTTCTGTTTCCAATTCTTAAAGTCTATGACGCTATACTACATAGCTCATGCTTCACTTGTTGTTAGATGGTCTTCTTGGCTTTTTGGTGGTCTACTTCAGATGAAGGCTCATCATCTTCCTCGCATCCTATAAATAACCTTACTGATTGTGTGTGCGCTCTAAATTTTGTGTTATACATAAATAAGCATTATGATCCAAAAAATAATAATTTCATGGATCAAAACACCACCCAAACTCCCTACCTTGGAATAGTCCCAGCTTTGTCCATCTCAAGGCCAGTTCAATCTTAAGACATCCTGTATCCCATAGCATCTGCAAAGGGCCCATCTCCCTACCTTGGAGTAGTCCCAGCTTTGGTCAATCCAGCTTTGAATCTCCTGCTTATCTCAAACTGCATCCTGTATCTTATTTTTCTCATGGAGCATCTGCCAAGGGGCCCATCTACTTTGTAACACTACTCACATCTACTTTTTCCTTTACTACTTTATAAAAAATATTTTTAAACTATATATATATTAAAAATTGATATGATTACAACTAGCATGAATCATTTTCATTTATTACAATTGCCCCCATTTCTCTTTTTAATCATATTAATTCATCCTTTTTAATTAAAACTGAATTTCAATTTCTTCTATATTCCCAGTAATCCAGGTTTTTACGTTCTTTTATTTCAACCTCTAATTTTTCTAACGTCTCCCGTGCTGCATCAAGATTTTAGCATTCCTTCTCAAATTTGATTAACATCTCTGGTGCTAGATGTAGTGATGTTACATTCACTAAATTCTGGTCTTAGTACTCACTCTTTTTCTGTGGGAGGCTGTAGCAGGATTTTTGAAGACAGACACAGAGAGGCCTTACAGTGCTGGGAAAGTTCTGCTGTTTTAGCACTGTCAAGGACGATGAGCCTGAGAACCAGGACACTGAGCCTGAGAACCAGGACACTGAGCCTGAGAACCAGCTTTTTCCCTCAACAAAATTGAAAACAAGTACTTGCAAAAGAATTCTTCTGCAGATAACACTAGTGAATAGTGTAGCCACTTGGGGCTCGTGGACACGAGAAGATAGCCAATAGCTAGTAGTAAAATGCTGCATGAACACCTTATGCACTAGCATGATACATGTATAAAAGAACCCTGTGTACCCTCAATAAACAAGCATTCACCATTACTTCTGTGAAGAAGGTGATGGACTCCGGTTGCTCCCTGTGTTTTAAATCACCTTTAGGAGAGAAACTAGGAGAAAAACAAAGCAGGCTTAACCTTAAAAATGAACAAATAGTTTTATTAACACACACTAAAAGAATGGAAAAAGAAAGTTGGGGAAAAAAAACTAAAACAAAACAGAATAAAACTCTAAAACCATTTTTCTTTCTCTTTACAAGCTGTTAACTTTCTTACAAAACAACATAAAGAGACAAAACTTGTAATTTTTAGTCAGTTTCACTATCTGAAAATAGTCTTTCATTAATCCTTTAGGGGAAGAGTCTCTCTTGGAGTCATGGATCCCGCTGACAACCTAGAACAATTCTTTTGTGGGTTTTTTAAACTGTCACAAAAACAACCACCCGGGGAAACTTGCTTTTGTGACCCCTCCCATTATCAGGTTTTCAAGTTGCTTATGGGTCATGGGTCTTAGACTTTTGCATCCTGGGGTGTCACCTTTTAAAGATGAATAATTCTAAAGCAAACCATTCTTCATCTTAAGGTACAGAGATATCTTCTCACTTCTTCACTGGCGCAGAGAGCTTCTCATCTTTATCTCTGTTCAAGCATCTTATAGGATATTACTTAGTTAATCACAAACACTTTTGCTTGAATCCACACACAAATCTAAACAATCATCTCCCCAAATGTGTATCTTTTCCATGATTTAAAGGAATCATCTAAATATAGAGTTTATTTCTTTAGGCTCAAATAAGAATTGAACGACCAACTCTTCAACCCTCTGTCCCAATAGTCTTTTCACTCTTGTTCTTCTGATTTAATGCTGTTTCTTCTTTATGTTCACTCTGTCCTTTTCCTTGTTCTCTCAGAGAAGTGCTAATCTCTGGAAGCTTCATGTTGCCAGGAGAGGGTTAAATCTGCCTAGAGTATTTTTTTCTCCCGTGATAGCTTGTGGTATTAGATGTTGAAGGCCATGGTGGTGAGGGGGGAAGAACTCACACAGAAACATCAGAGATCAGAGCACCTGGGCAGTCTGGATTCACAAAAAGACCAGGCAGGATCATAAATGCCTTCTCAGCCTACCCCTCCATGTAAATCAGGGTGGCCTCAGCCTAAATGGTGCCCATAGCTCTTATCAGGGGCCCAGCAGAGATTTCTCCTTGCTCCAGGGAAGTTTGGAGAAAGCAGTTGTTGTAAAGCAGCAACCTCTCCTTCCCCCTCTTCACCTGGGAGCTGATGGAATCCGGCCGGGCCTCAGGCCAGCTCCCTCCCAAAAAGGGGGGAGCAGCAGGGCCAGCTCGATGTTACTTGTCTCTCTCTCGCCAAAGGAAAGAAGGAAAAAAACCCACCTACAAGAAATCAAGGGGTTTCATATGGTACTTCCCAAAGTCATAGATAACAATTTTCAGTAGTTAAAACAGATGCCAATATTCCAACTAACCCTCTGATAGGTCCCTGTCCTTTCTAAAGCAATTCCAAGGTCCTGACCTGGAGAATCATTCTCCATTTTTCTAGAACTGAAAAACTAAACTATACTAACCCATGACACTAGAGTAGTCTCTTTATACAGTCAGCATCTCTTCAGGTCCTTTCTTTTGAGTGCAAGTAGGTCTAGCTTTTAATATCATCAAAGAATCTGGTTTCCCTTTTGCTGCCAATTCTGGATCAATGGGCATTGCTGTCATTTGCATTCCTTGTATCACTGGGTGGATTAGTCTAATAAGACATGGAATCATGCATGGTAAAAAATAAAAATCCGAATTAAGAACATAACAGCATAAATCCCACCTTCTTCCACCAGACTCCTCCAAAGAGGTTATCCCACCAATCAGTTTTTAGAATAGAATTCCACTTTTGAACAGGTAGGTGTGCCACCCTTTTAATTTCTCCAGCAAGTTTTGTGATGGCTTCCCCATGATCATCTCTCTGCACACAGCACTCAGATTCCTTAAATCTTCCTCAAACTCCCCCTTCTTCAGCCAACAGATAATCTAGGGCAATTCTGGTTTGATATACAAATGCTCCCATTTGTGAATGCTGCTTGGCCAGTAACTTCAGGGCATCAGAAGTATGGTTTGATACAACCTCCACTACTGCCTGGAGTCTTATGAAAGGATTCAATAGATAAATTGGAGTCCTATATTCCCAAGATCCATCCTCAGCCCAAGTTGCTGGGTCATAATACGCTATGATTCTTTCTGCAGGCCATTCTTCTTCCCCCCATTCCTGGTTTCCCATTGCCATTGGGAAGTCGAGGTTTAAATCTCTTTTATTCCTTTCTAGAGTCTCATCAAGTGGTGTTCCCAGTATATTGCTCCTAGACCTTGGTATGACGAAGAAGGAGGGTCGTATAACTCCTAAAGTACAGGTTCCCTCCCACTTTAGAGGTAATTCACTCTATGCTCATTGCCTACAAATGCAATATATTCCATCAGGGGCTTTCCATTTACTATCTGTTTTTTCTTGTTGTTCCAAATAGGATTCTGGGTCTTTGTTTTGGAATGGTAGGGGTTAGCTCCAGGACTTTTATGCCAGCACAAATCAGTTTGATTATTCCACTCACAATTCATTTCCTTTGTTATGTCCCAATACCCAGTAAAAATTTTTGGTCGCCAGGTCTTAGTTTTATTATCCAAATTAACTACTAAAGTAGATATACAAGGAGTATATCCTACTACTTCATGATTGTTGTGGTTTCAGGCAGATTTTGGGAGAAATCCTCCCAAGGGGCTCCCCCTCTCCTCCCCCAACAGGTTTGGGAAAAGACTTCCTCAGAGAGAAGTGGTAAAAACCTGTTTATTACACAGGCAAAGCACTCCCAGCACAGTACCCAATGACAAGAGCTTCGTGCCACTTACGGAGGGATAACAAACTTAAAGAAAGTCTCCTCTTGAAGATCGTCACTGTGCTCCACCACTCCATCTCCGCTGGCACCGGCACTTTTCTCCGCTGGGAGAAAAGGAGATGTGCAGGGCTGATCTTGGTGGGGTGGGTCCCCTGTGGAGGCCCCTGGTGCTTCCCCCATGTCTTTACTCTGGAGAGGGTGGAACAGTTCTTAGGAGAGGGCAAAAAAGAAAAAAAAAGGAAAGGAAAAAAAGAGGGGGGGGAAAAAAAATCAAAAACCTTCAGCTGCTCTACAACATCTAACTACACTAGCACTAAACTAACTAACTAACTGCTAGGGAAAAAAACAACAGAGCTTCTTTCGTCTTGCTGTGTTCCAACTCCCTCGCTTCAAGGTCACTCTGATGAACAGAGTTTTCCTGGGGAAAAACAAACAACGCTTCCCCTCCCCTTTGAACCCAATAGATGATTGGGGGCTACACAGTCACCCGAGGACAACAATGTATTTCTTTCACATTATGATGAACAGTTATCAGGGTTTTCTGCCCATCTTTCTTGATCTTTTCCAAAATTTCTATTAAGTCCTGGTGAAGCAACAATTGTTTTACCAAAGTAAGGTTAATTCCAATGAGAGTAGGTGATAGTTTTGAATCAATGTATAATTCGATTGCAAAAGGTAATGGGAGGTAAATAGAGCTTTATAAGAAAAATCACGTCCTATAATTTTAGTAAAATTGCAAGCACAGAAATTTGAATGTTTTTTAGTGTATACTTCTATGTTTTCTACAAATACCATATCACAAGTAGTTCTAAAGCATGCACAACCATTACCTATATATATAAGGACTGTTCAGGGGCCTCGTTAGGATGAATTTCAAAATGACAGATATTTTACTTAGTGTCCAGACAAATATCTTGATCTATAACTGCATTACATTCACAGATAAACCCTTGCTGTTCTCAGACAATACAGGATTCCATGTTAACAGCTTGCCATTTCTCACCAATCTGACGGGCCCATTCCCTATGCTCGGAAGGGTAGAGAATAGCTCCATCATGATTTGATCCTAATGCAATGATAGGGAATATCAAATGACCTGAGGCATTATGTATGGTTAACACAAAAGCTGTGGTTGTGTTTGTAATGGGGTTGTAAGTAAAATTCACTAAGTTCCACCAGGATTGGAATTCTCTTTCAAAGTCAGTGGCATTGTCCCAAATTATTTTCCAAATTTCAGTAGGAAAAGTGCCTTCTTCACCTTCTCTTATAATAGAGGCAACAACTGACTGCATCCGCAATTGAGCCTGGATACAGCTGAGGGCCAAAGAAACACTGTTTTGTGTAGCGCTGAGTGCATCAATTACCAATTTATGGTCATTCACATTTACCTTTTCCCAGTTTGGTAATATGTTTGATAACAACCACTGATGTGTTCCCAAAGCCAAGAAGGACGACTGTAGTGGTTGTTGTAATTTAGTCAGGTCTCTAGCTGTGGCAGCCAATTTATTCAGTATTACTTCTGAATCAATATTATTTAGAATTCCCAATCCTGTTCCCATAACACCAGTTATGTCTCTAAGTGTCCGCTTTTCAAAAGAGTTCCGCTTTCACAACCAGACTGTCCAGCCTTCAAAGGAAGTCTGCAAGAAAGGTGAACAAGCTGACTGAATTTCTGAGACATTATTTTGCATCAGCAATTTGGCTTGCTTAAGAGACCATGCTGGACTGAACAGTATTTGTTGTTGTCCTGTCTTCCTAATTATATATGTTCCGATTTCAGAAATTCTCAGGCTAAGCATAACCAGTGGTTGGGTTGGAGTGATGGTAATATGAGCTTTAGTAAATTGGGCGATAACATTTATTTTAAATTTAAAAGAAAGGCCTTGAGTATTTTTGGCCCAAAGACAAACTACTTCTACAGTTTGTGCTAGTGTGAAATTGTGCCAACAATCCTGCATGCTTGGGGGTGTGCAGACCTCTTTGTGCTTATATATTTGGTTTGTCAGAACACTGATGGAGGTTGCCTTCCTATAGGTGGTTCCATTAATCATTTGACACCCTATACTAATTTTATCTCCCACTATCCCTTGAAGCTGCCAGTTTTTTGTTTTTCCCATTCCTGCCTAGTATGTACCTGATTTTATTGCATAACAACAGCTGATAGGTTTAAGCCTTCCACATTTCCCATGGAGCCAGTAAAATGAACAAAAGCTTGGGACCAGGGCCATTCAGTATCATATTGAAAAAAGGGGTTTTCAGTCTCTTTCACCTGTTGGGGGGTGACTACTGTACTCAGTGTGGGCTTTGTTATAGGGTTTATCTTAAATTTGTAAACTAGACCTTTAAAACCCAAAGGATCCGTCAAGTTATTTAGCCAATGGCATGTCACATAAGTTGGTTTGACAAAACCAAAACTATACCAACAATCAGCTGGTTCATTATTACAATCCCTTGTAACTGCAATATTGTTGGTTCTGGGGCCTGAAGTGTACTTACCCACATACTCTTGACAGCAGCACAGGGTAAGGGAAATTTGTTTAGTACAATTCCACTTTTTTGTAAGGAACAGTTCTGCTGTAGGGAAATAAAAATTGTTTTTTCCACCAGGTTCTAAAAACTTTGCAGCAATTGTAGTGGAGGAGGCTTTCTCATGGAGCGATCCTTCCACTTTTCTGCATGCTATCATATTTACTTCACCCACTCTTCCACTTAGGGTTTTGATCCACTCCTTCCAATCCCATCCCCACTCATTTAGATGGTATGCCTCAGAGCCATGCTGCACTACAGTTGCTCGGTTCAGATGGCGATCTTTGGGATAAGATCCTAAAACATTTGTGTGCTTGATGATAGCTCCAGACCATGGCCACTCCGCAGAATCCTGGCCATGGTATTGTGGTAGGATGCAGAAAAATATCACCAGTTTTATCATGGTTCAGATGATCCTCATGTCCCCCGGGGCTCTTCTGTAAAAGTAAACAACAGAAAAATCCTGCCACTAGGAGGCAGAGACAATGGTTAGAATGATGGAATTATCCAAGGTGGATTTATCCAATGCTCTTTCCCTAGGGCATCAGAGGCTACCCATGCATATTTATTCAGAGGGGATTTTAGTACTAGGGGTACTTCCCCTGCAGTAGGAAGATCCACCAGAACTGGTTGTCCAGGGTAATGTGCAGGATTCTTGGTATCATCAGGTCCCTGTAGTGAAGGAATCATATTTGGAGCTGTTGGGCTCCAAATATGCAGTACTGCAAAAGCAGTAATTTTGGGACACCCGTTTAGTCCCCATCTACCATTCACTCCTTTAACTGCTTCCCATAACCGGACA
>JANEHK010000818.1:0-17688 GCA_025960845.1 Tachycineta bicolor | reverse complement strand
CCATTTCTCCATAGTTTACAGCAGAAAAGTTTGGTTAAAAATGTCCATCATCCTCAATCCCTCTTCTAATAATCTTTATCAGTTCTTTCACTCCTGCTCCACTGACTTCATGCGGCATCTTTCCTACGTCCCCTCTGTCTCTTTCTTTTCTCTCTCAGGGAAGGGTCAGGCCTTGGAAGCTCCATGTTGCCAGGACAGGGTTAACTCTGCCCAGGCCTGCAGTGGCCATGTGATTTCTGCTCCAGGCAGCAGTCTCTCCATTTCAGATCAGCCTGGTTTCCTCCCTCCACTCTTTCTTCTCCATCTGGAAGACACCGGAGGAGGGGAGCGGGAGGAGAGCTCTGCCCACCCCTCGGTGACAATCGGGGCAGCCTCCGCCAAACCGGGCCCATGGGTGTTATCAGGGGAGATCCCTCCCTGCTCTGGGGTCTCCGGGGAGGTTTTTTCAAAGTGGTTGATGTTAAGCTGCAACCTCTCCTCCCCCCGGGAGCCGATGGAGTCCAGCTGGGCCTCGGGCGAGCTTCCCCCCGAAGGGGGAGGTGGGGTGTGGGGAGCAGTAGGACCCACTCGATGTTCCCTGTTCAGCTGACCAGGAGGAAAAGGGCCTGACCTGAACAAAACTGGGATTTATATGGGTACTGCCCAAAGTCACATTCAACATTCTCAGTGGCCAAAGCAGATGCCAATATCTCAAACTGGCTTCTGATAAGTCCTTGTCCTTTCTAAAACTATTTCTAGGGTCCTGACAGGGTAATACTTCACATTCCTTCCTAACTAAAAACCAAACTGTGCGAACCCATGACAGTGACCTTTAGGCTTTGCAGGGCTCAGGCACAGTGGCTGGGACAGAGTCAGGGCTGAGGTCACACTCTGTGGGCTGGGGCAGAGCCCATCCAAAAATGACCTGAGATGGGCTCAAATACAATGATAGGACCATGGCCACACCCTCATGTTCTTCAGTCCCACCTCACATCATTGCCAGGGGCAGAGAAAGGGACAGGTGACTTCTCAGCATGGGTCACAGGAACCTGGGTCACCAGAGCCCTTCCCAAAGTGGCAATGGCCCATTAACAGAAGTTATCTCCCTTGGAAGGAGGACAGGTCGTGGAAGAGATCAAAAACACTGTCCCATTTGGTTTTAACATTGGCCCATTAAGAGAAGATCCACCTCAGAGATATGAGGGATGGGTCATGGAAGAGATAAACAACCTGCCCCAGCTGGTGTTCACAGATGGTAATAGGACACCCTTTTTTTGGTTAAATCTTGCATTGCAGGACAGGGCTTGAGGCTCCTTGCCCAGGAGCTCTCAGGAATTCCTCAAGTCTACTGAGATAACAACAGGACTAAAAATAAGAACCAAGAGCCTGAGAAACTGTTTAAAAGCAACGCAAAACTTAGAGGACACTCAACATATTGATGGACTCTTGACCAATTAAGTGTCCTGAAGGATATGTGTCTGCCCTATGAACAAGTGGCTCAGCCAACTGAGAGACACCTGTGTGTGTGGACAGTAATGCTAGAATCTATAACTTGCGTTTTACATAAACAAAATATATAATAAATTATATATATATAAAATAAATTACTTCTGCTAAAATCATACTGATTCTGCTGTTCAGTTGCCCAGGGTTTCCCCTGCACTGCAGAGGCTCTGCAGGACTGACAGGATGGGCTTTGGGGCTGTGAGGAGAAGCTGAGACACCTGGGATGATGGACCTTGTGAAGAGGAGGCCCAGGGCTCATCCTGCAACTGCTGCAAGGGTGGTTTCAGAGAGTCACAGAATCAGCAAGGTTGAAAAAGACTATGGAGATCATCAAGTCAAACCTGTGCCCTGACACTGCCTTGACTCCCTTTAGACTCCTTTTCTCCAGGATCAACAACCGACAGGCTGGAGACAGAGTGGCTGGACAGCGGCAGGCAGAAAGGGACCTGCAGGGACAGATGGACAGCAGGCTGGACATGAGCCAGCAGTGTGCCCAGGTGGCCAAGAAGGCCAATGGCACCTGGCTTGGATCAGGACAGTGTGGCCAGCAGCACCAGGGCAGTGATTCTTCCTCTGTGCTCAGCACTGGTTGGGCAGCACCTCGAGTGCTGTGTCCACTTCTGGGCCCCCCATCTTAGGAAGGACATGGAAGGCTGGAGCGTGTCCAGAGAAAAACAACAAGGCTGGTCAAGGGTCTGGAACACAAGTCCTGTGAGGAGTGGCTGAGAGAGTTGGGGTTGTTTATCCTGGAGAAGAGGAGGCTCAGGGGAGACAAGGCAGTGTCAGGGCAAAGGTTCGACTTGGTGATCGCTTTCTCCAACCTTGCTGATTCTGTGATTCTCTGAAACCACCCTTGCAGCCATTGCAGGATGAGCCCTGGGCCTCCTCTTCAGAAGGTCCAGCAGCCCAGGTCCCTCACCTTCTCCTCACAGCCCCAAAGCCCATCCTGTCAGTCCTGCAGAGCCTCTGCAGCTCCTCCTCCTTGCCCAGAACAGGGAGCCCCACCGCCAGACACAGCAGCCTAGATGTGCCCCCCTGGGCTGTGGTGCCTCTGGCAAGGGAGCAGCATGTGACACTGCAGGAGCTAACAGACAGTTCCTGAAGCACTTGGAGGGTGATCCTGCTACCCAAGGGATGTTCCCATGGTGCTGGGAACTCAGGAACTGAAATGGGGAGTGGGGCCAGAGAGGAAAGGGCAACCAGGAATGGGATGGGAAGGGAACAGGGCTGGGCAATAGAAATAAATTTGCACCAGGAACATTAAAGAAAGCCAAGGTGAAGCAAAGGAAATGCTGAGGGCAGTTTGGGGGTGGCTGCCAGGCAGCCTTGGTTCTGGGCAACAACATCTGCAGTGGCACAGGAAACTCACAGCTCATGGGAACAAACTTTCTGGATGACTTCAGAGGCCACCACAAACCCGAGTGGTTTCCCTGCTGCCCCCCAGCCCTTCCTGGCCCCAGGGGCTGATGCCATTTGTGTTCCCTCAGGTTCATCTCCCCACACCAACACCATGGGGGTGCTGACGCCTGCTCTGGGCAGTGCACACAGGGGCTCCTGAGCCAGTGCTGCCGTGTCTGTGCCTGCAAGGATGCGGCACCTGTGTGAGCTGGGGGAGAGGCCAGGGCTGCAGAGGGGGGATGTTGATGGCAGGTGCATGAGGACGCTCTGGGACGCTGCCCTGGGGTGTCCAGTGCAGTGGGGATGGATCAGCCCCTGCTCTGCTGCTCCTTCCCATCTCCCCCAGGGACATTGCAGAGCCCCAGCCATGCTGTTTGCCCCCAGCCTGCCCACGGCCACCCTGGGGCTGCTCACAGGGCTTTTCTCTGCTGAGCATTGGCCTGGGCGTGTTCTCGAGAGAGCCTGGGCATGGAGCATCAAGCACTGTCTTGCAGTGCAAGATGTAACCAAAAAAATGTATTCCATGACCATCTGTTAAAACCAGGAGGGCCGGTTGTTTATCTCTTCCATCACCCATCCCTCATATCTCTGTGGGGGATCTTTTCTTAATGGGCCAGCTGTTAAAACCAAATGGGGCAGTGTTCTTGATCTCTTCCACGACCCAGCCTCCCTCCAGGGAGATATCTTCTGGTAATGGGCCATTGAGTCTCACTGCAGGACTGATAAAATTACATTATGCCATTGTGAGATGCTCCACCCAGAGGGAGGAGCCAAGCATTCCTACTTGGATATAATCTGAGATTTAAATACCCGAAGCAGCCAGTTTCCACTGGATTCCCAGAGGAAGAACAGACCCATCTACACCATCACTCAACCTTCAGAGGAAAACTGCACCCTTCTACAAGATCATTGCTTCAACAAAACCACATCTGTCACTCCAGGAGGACTGCTGCCACAATTTGATTGGACTGCAAGCAACACCCTGACTACCCGGGTGTCAGGTTGGATTCTGAATCTTATTTTTCGGGCTTTGTTGGTGGTGTTTTTTTTTTTTTTTTTAATACTGCATTTGTAGTTCAATTTTCTTACTATAGAACTGTTATTCCTATTGCCGTATCTTAGCTTGGGAGCCTGTTAATTTCAAAATTATAATTCAAAGAGCGGCAGTTTATATTTTCTGTTTCAAGGGAGGTTCCCACCTTCCATAGCAGACACCTGTCTTACCAGCCCATGACAGGGAGCTCTGCTCAGATATCCTGAGTGGTCCCTGGGGTGGTGCTTTTGTGTGTTTTTTTTTGTTTTGGTTTTTTGTTTGTTTGTTTTGTTTTTTGTTTGTTTGTTTGTTTGTTTTTGTTTGGTTTTTTGTTTGTTTGTTTTTGAGTTTTTGTTTGTTTGTTTTTGGTTTGGTTTTTTTGTTTGTTTGTTTTTTTGTTTTGTTTTGTTTTGTTGGGGATGTTTGGAGAAGTAAGGACTCCAAAGCTGGGTGGAAAATGCCACTTGGGTGGACATTGGGGGGTCCCAGTGGCGGCTGCTGACAGAGGCAGCCTGGAGGAGCAGAGCCCTGTGTCCCCCAGGGCCCCAGACAGGGGGGAGCACTGCAATTCGCAGGATCTTGAACAGCTTGGAGAGGGGCAGGGGGGACTCCTTGGAGCCCCTGCACCCCAAAGCAGAGAATAAAAGGAGAAGGGACCCTGAAGCCCCAAAACTTTCAGCATTCCTAAATGGAAAATGGAAAAGGTGGGAGCTTTTCAAATTCCTGGGATTCTCAGCAGCCTGGGGAGGGCAGGGAGACCAGAGACAGGCAACTCCACTAAGGAATTTTCAGGGCTGCTCTTGGTGATTGATAAGCTGTTACGGACTCCGCATGTCTGGTGACTTGTAGAAATGGACTTGAGCAAAAGGACATTTAAACTCAACATACTCATCCCTTGTTTTGTCCAAACCAGGATTTCCCATTCCCAAACCTTGGCTGGATTGCAGAGAAGGCTGTGAGGAAGAGGAAGATGTTCCAGGACAGCCAGGCAGGTGAGGAGGAAGTCAGTGCCCCTTTCCCCCTCTCTCCTGCTCCATCTCCCAGCCCAGCATGGCCCCCGGCTGCAGGACAACCCCGCTGCTGACACCATCCTGCTGGGGATGCACTGGGGGAATCTCTTTCCCCTTCCCTGTGTCACGCAGGCAAATCCCATCCTGTCCTTGTCCTTCCTCCCCCAGACAAGGAGCTGAGGATGGAGACCAAGGAGGGCAAATCTCCACAGCAGAACCTTGTGGAAGAGGCTGTTTTGAGCAGCTCCACGGTGCAGAAATCCAAAAGGGGGAAAAAGCGACGGAGATCCAACAAGAGGAAGGACTCCAAACCCATCCCAGGGTGCACCGAGGAGCAAAGACCGACTCTGTGCTGGGAAGGTGGACAGAGCTTCAGCCAGAGAAATACCCCTGTCCATCACCAGATCATCCACACTGGGGAGAGGCCCTACGAGTGTCCTGAGTGCAGGAAGGGCTTCAAGCACAACTCCCACCTCATCAGGCACCAGCGCATCCACACTGGGAAGAAGCCCTACAAGTGTGGGGAATGTGGGATGAGCTTCAGCCACAGCTTCAGCCTGATCTGCCACCAGAGGATCCACACCAGGGAACGGCCCTACGAGTGTGAGCAGTGTGGGAAGAGCTTCCGCCAGCGCTCCAATTTGGTCTGCCACATGAACAACCACGCTGAGGAAAGGCCATACGAGTGTGGGGAATGTGGCAAGGGCTTCAACCAGAGGTCCAAACTGATCATCCACCAAATGACCCACACTGGGGAGAGGCCCTATGAGTGTCCACAGTGCCAGAAGATGTTTCAGACCAGCTCCACTCTCCTCGTGCACCAGCGGATTCACACAGAGGAGAGGCCTTTCCGCTGCCCTGACTGCAGGAAGGGCTTCAAGCACAACTCCAACCTCATCACCCACCAGCGCATCCACACTGGGGAGAAGCCCTATGAGTGTCCCCAGTGTGGGAAGAGCTTCACCCAGAGATCTCACCTGAGCCAACACCAACGGAGGCACCAGTAAGGGAAACCCTGTGAGTGCCACGACTTTGGGAGGAGCTTTGTGAGCTGCTCCAACTCCATCCTCCATCCGAGGACCCACATTGGGCAGAGCCCTGGTGACCAACATTTCCCATGACCCATACTGAGAAGTCACCTCTCACTTTCTCTGCGCCTGGCAATGATGTGAGGAGGGACCAAAGAACATGAGGGTCTGGCCATAGTTGCATCATTTTTCGGGTCAGGAAAGGGACTCCCTCTCCGCCAAGGACAAGGGTGTCCTTTCCCAGCAGGAGGAAATACGTAGCTGGGAAGCGCCGGTCAGTGTTGTTGTAGTTTTCCCTGTATATGGTTTGGCTTATCCCTTCTGCTATCAATTTTGTTTCTGTTCCTATTGGTACCTTATCTTGTTGCTGTTCCCAGTAAATAGTTCTTATCCCAGCCCACGATTTTTGTCTTTTGTTCTTTCAATGGGAGGCTGAAGGCCAGTGACCGCTGACATGGTTTTAGTAGGGGCACGGAATTGCAGAATCCCATTCCTAAACCCCAGTCCATGGAAACTGAGCATCCCAGCTGGTCCCAGCCCTGGTTGCCCTGGCAGAAGCCTTGGGAGCGGGTCCCTGGCTGGGGGCTGTGGGAACCTCTTCACTCTGGTGCCCAGGGACAGCACTGGAGGGAAGGGCTGGAGCTGAGTCGGGGCACGTTTAGGTTGGATGTCAGGAAAAGGTTTTTCCCCCAGAGGCTGCTGGGGCCCTGAACAGGCTCCCAGGGAAGGGTCACAGCTCCAGGGCTCTGGGAGCTGCAGCAGTGTTTGGACACCGCTGCCAGGCCCAGGCTGGGATTGTTGGGGTGTCCTGTGCAGGGCCAGGAGCTGGACTCGAGGATCCTGATGGGTCCCTCCCAGCTCAGCCAATTCCGTGCTTCTGGGATCCCATGGCCCTGGGAATGGGACTGCAAATGGTTGCCATGGCAACGGGCTCTGGCTCCAGGCCTGAGCTGGTGTCCATGGAACCACCCCTGGCACGGGATCAGCATGGAGCTGCCAAGGGACCGACCCTAGCAACAGGGGCTGGGGATGGTTGTCATGGAAACTGACCCTAGCAACAGGGGCTGGTGATGGTTGTCATGGAAACTGACCCTAGCAACAGGGGCTGGTGATGGTTGTCATGGAAACTGACCATAGCAACAGGGGCTGGGGATGGTTGTCATGGAAACTGACGCTAGCAACAGGGGCTGGTGATGGTTTCCATGGAAACTGACCCTAGCAACAGGGCTGGTGATGGTTGTCATGGAAACTGACCATAGCAACAGGGGCTGGTGATGGTTTCCATGGAAACTGGCCATAGCAACAGGGGCTGGTGATGGTTGTCATGGAAACTGACCATAGCAACAGGGGCTGGTGATGGTTGCCTGCTAAGGAACCGAGCTGTCACAGGCCCTCAGAGGGGTTCCACGGGGACTTTCCACGAGTCTCCAGGCTGTTCCAGAGCTGGAATGTCACAGGCAGAGACAGGGGCTCCATGGAGACATCCCAGGGGTTTCTGGGGATGGTCAAGAGCCCTGTGGTCAGAGGCAGTCACAGCCACTCCATGGTGACATCCCAGGGCACCTTGGGCTGCAAAGACACCGATCTGTCACAGGCACTCACGGGGGCTCCACGGTGACATCCCAGGAGTCCCCAGGCTGCCAA
This sequence comes from Tachycineta bicolor, assembly GCA_025960845.1. Taxonomy (NCBI): domain Eukaryota; kingdom Metazoa; phylum Chordata; class Aves; order Passeriformes; family Hirundinidae; genus Tachycineta; species Tachycineta bicolor. The sequence continues at coordinate 10,090 of JANEHK010000818.1, read as the reverse complement.
AGAGCCGGGATGTCCCAGACACTCACAGGAGTTCCTGTCATGGGCAGAGTGGGAGCTTCAGGCAAGAGCTTTATTTCATCATTGGAGAAACTCCTGCTGTGTCATGAGGTGGTGAAATGACACCCAAAAGCCACCATGGATACTCAAACTCCTCCAGGCTGCCTAGACTTTGAAAAATTCCATCTAAGAGAGGAGACTCGGAGCAGCTGGATTAAATCCTAGCCCTGGACTTAGTCAAGGGTTTATGTGTATAAGATTGGACAGGTGTAACTGAAGCAAAATGTAATTTGTCCCATTGGATTAATGATAGAAAACCAGATATATTTATATAAATACAGCAACGAATGATTCTGATTGGGATTAGACAGAAAGATTTATTTACACCAGAGGACAAATAAAAATAAGACTTATTTACTCCACAATATAGGAGCTATAACAGTAATAAAATATACTGCTCTCAGAAGCAGTTTTGAAATAAACAGGGCCTTGCTGGAGTGGTTCGAGCCCGTTCCAGGCAGAGCCTCCTGCTCCAGCAGGAACTGCCTTTCCTGTGCCAGGACCAGGGCAGATCCCGCTGCAGGAAAAGCCCCAGGCCAGCCCCAAGACAGTGAAGGCCTCGGGCACAAGTGCAGAGTGCCGTGCTGGGAGCTGTGCCAGGGAGAGCCTGAGGCACCAAAGGCACCTTGGCAGCAGCAGCTGCTTCCAGGCCATGGCCAGAAGCCTCCCTTGGCAAGGCGGCCTGGTGGCCACCACTGCAGGGCTGCTGCTCCAGGGCTCATTTCTGGATGGGCTCTGCCCCAGCCTGCAGAGTGTGACCTCAGCCCTGACTCTGTCCCAGCCGCTGTGCCTGAGCCCTGCAAAGCCTAAAGGTCACCTGTGCCAGCCTGGCTCTGTCAGCCCCTGGGGCAGGGCAGGGAAAGGCCAGAGAAGGGGCTGGCTCTGGCTGCTGGATGTGGGCTCCAGCAGAGACAAGGAGGAGTCAAGGGAGTGGATGGAGTCCAGTGAGCAGCCCCTTCTCCCCATGCAATCCTGGAATGGTTTGGATGGGAAGAGCTCTGCAGTGCTCATCTCATCCAAACCCCTGCCATGAGCAGGGACATCTTTCACCAGATCAGGTTGTTCAGAGCCCTGTCCCAGCTGCACTTGAATGTTTCCAGGGATAGGGCGTTGACCACCTCCATGGGAACATGTCCTGGTGTATGACCAACCTCATCATCAAAACTTCCTTCCTCATCTCCCCTTATCTGAACCTCCCTTCCTTTAATTTAAAACCACCACCCTTTGTCCTATTGTGACAGGCCCCACTAAAACCTCTGTCCACCATTGCATTTCCAATCAGCCGGGTTTCCATGGCAATTCCATGACAGGTGACCCAGGTGTGGTGTCCCAGGGAGGGCTGCCATGGAAGCAGTGCCCAGCACTGTCCCTTTCTGTCTGGCTGAGCTGGCCTTTGGCCCTGGCACTGGCGTTTGCTGCTGGTTCCGCGGCGCCTGAGCAGCCAGCGCGGCACAGGGCAGGTGGCCGTGGCACAAGCCCCCAGCAAGGGATCCCCTCTGGCTCTGGGCAGTGACACCAGCCCTGAGCAAGGGGCTGGTGCAGAGGGGTCAGTGCAGTGTCCATGGCCACAGCCCCTTGTAATGGCCCAGGGCAGGTTGGGATGATGATCCACCCTCACTCCTGGCCCAGGGCAGGGCTGCAGGGCCCTTCCCCACAGCCTGTCTGCACACAAGCACTTCCAGGGCTCTCTGCATTTCCCTTCCCCTCACTCTTGGCTCACTCACACACCTCCCAACTGAGATGTTAATTTTGAGGAACTAAGGATTTTTATGAAAGTTAAGATAATAAGTTGCTGAATTAGCTGAAGTAGATAGGTAATCTTTGTTCACAGTTAACAGAAGCCGGATCTTAGATAAGCTACCCCGGATTTAGTAACTCATTGCTTGTCAACTTTATGTTTATGTAGCTGTGCCTGTAATGAAAAACAAGATGTAGTAAATAAGATATAAGATAACTGCAGACTTCCTGCTTGAAGAACCCATTCAATGAAGGAAACTATAAGTTTTACCAAGGATTCTGTGTCACGAATGCATTGAAAAGGTAGAAAGGTCAGGACGAGGAAGACTCATCTTACTTCCTCATTTTAGGTGACCCACTCCCAGAATAGACCCCCGACTCATTTTAAGAAATAAAGTACGCATGCTTAATACCCTTTTTGCCAATTAGCATTCAAAGCAAAAAATGGGAGGTGACAGGGGTATGAATATATATTTGAATTTTGGGTATTCAACACTTCTGTAAATAAAAGGCTTTGTAATTACCTGTGAATTTTGCAATGTGAAAGGGAAATATCCTGCCCTGCTGCCTGGCCGTCATAAACATACACTTTAAATTGTTAGAGAGTTTTTGTCCGTCACAGTTGGGTATTGATACTAGATCAGTACCCATATTTCTTTAATAAGTCACAACAACCCACCTAGAGCATTGAGCTGCAAGGAGTTCAAAGCTTGTCTGTCCTTCAGGTGCTGGTCTAATTCTGCCTTCAGCCAACTCAGGATTTGTGTTTATTGGAGAACTTCCTGAGTGTCTAAAACATTCCTTGCATGGTTCTGCCTTGGGGAAGGGCAACCTCCTTGGTGGCACCTTGGGCTTGGCACACACTTGAGGAGGTTGCCTGAAACTTAGGAGTTTTAGATTGCTAAAAAAGGAAGAAAGCTCCTCTTTGTCTGAGTGCAGCCAGTTCTCTGAGCAAAGCAGGTCCCAGGTGAGTGACAGGAGTCAGGATAGGGTTGGGGGATGGGGAGCAAAGATGTCCACACTGGGTCAGACCTCAAGGTACAGCTTCTCTGACCTGGCCAGACCTCCTGAGGAGAGACCCTGCATCAGTATCAGTCACTTAATGCTGCAATCACCTCTGCTCTAAAGAGAAGAATATCCCTTGAAAATAGAAATGTGGAGTTGTTAGAAGCTCTTTGAAATATTTCTCCATAAATCAAGGAAAAAAGACTTCCTAGTGAACTGCAGCAGACCAGAGGGAAATCAAGGCACAGGCATGGTTTTTGTTGATTGAATTTCTTATTAAATCTGTTGCCAATGTTTCTCTGATTTCTAACGTTGTCAGTAAAGTCTGCTTTGTTGTTTTGAGCTCCTGAGAATCCCTTGTTGTTATTTCTCCAGTGTTTCCAACTCAAGAGTACACAAACAAATTTAATTCCTTTTAAATCTCTAATTGAGAGAGTTGTTTGGGGGCTGGGGGTCAGGGTTTGTGTGTCCTGCTTGGCACAGCCCAGGCAGGGCTTTCACAGCCACATTGCACACTCCATTTCCCACCTGCACCCGCTGGTGCCTCTGAGTTCTGCCCAGCCCCAGGGATGCTCCCCTTGTCTGCTCATTCCCCCACGGTCTCTGGGCAGGGATGGCCTCAGTGGGGGCTGCTGACATCCTCAGACACTTGGAGGCTGCTGCTGGATTTGACTTCTCCTGAGGCTTGTTTAGCCTTCAGCTCTTCAATTCAGGAATTCAGTGCCCCAAGGTGCATCATCATTCCGAACACCTTAAAAGGCCAAGCCTCTGGGAATAATCTGATTTAAGTTTTCAGATTTTTGTGGTTAATTAAACAGATTTTGGAAGTGTGTCCATGGCGAATATATTATATTTACAAAAGACAGTGAGAAAATATTTTTAGGTCCTGCTTAGGATTTTTTTCCTATTAATACATTTATATGTTCAATCTCCAATTGACATTGATCCCAAGGCACTTACTCATGCAGTTTGAATAGATATGAAAATCAAGACCCTTTATGTCTGAATTTCAATCAGATTTTGTCCCTACTCCCATTGAACCATTTCCCCCAGCCAAGCCCTGGGACTCAGAGCAGCCTTGTGCAAATCTGAGCTCCCTCCACCCCAGGCTGGACCTGCAGGTTTCAGCTCCTTGGCTCCAACTCCCACCTGCTTTCCTTGGAGAAGGAGCTGCCTGAGACACAGAGGGATGTTCATTTATTGTCAGCCAACAAACCCAAGGGAAGGCACAGCTCCATCAAATGCAAAAGTCATTCTTCTCCCTGGCTCTGCCCTGCACCTGATCCCCACAGCCTGTCCTGGTTCCTTCATCCCTCCACTGCCAGGGACTTTCTGGGACAAAGGAGCTCTGCTCTGGCTATGGAGGGAGGTGCAAGTGCAGCCACTGGAGTGGGAACCACAACTCATCAGGTTTGTGTCCTTGGAGGGACAAGGAACTGGTGAGACTTGGAGGCACAGAAAGGTTTCTCTACATGGCCAACATAAAGAAATTTGAACAATATAATTTAATAAACATCAAAACACTTCCCACAGTTCCTTGTGACATCCCAGCACCATCTGACCTATCCACCGTCCACAAGGGATTCCCATACACAAAAAATTTTCAACCAAGACATGAGAAGAGGTGATATATAAGATAAAAATACAACTAAGATGATGACAGAGGTGTTACAAAAACTTGTGAAAGACTGGGCAATTCCCTGAAGCTCCAAGTATGAAGCCAGTCAAGGGAGACACATTGCACTGAGAAGAGAACAGCTGCAAGAGGAAATCTGTGAGCAAAAGGAAGGACATAGGTCCAACTGCTCTACATGACGAGATGTCCTTAGACATGGCCATTCAAACAAGAGAGCTGGAAACACCTGAAGGAAGAGGGCCATGAATTGTTAGACTGAGTGTTGGTGGCAAAGGTAGAGGGCTAGATCAGTATTTCTTCTCCTGCTATCAGTAGGAGAATCCAGTAGATCCAGGAAATTCCTGTTCCTGGTGGGAAAATTTTGCCACTTCTTAAAAGTACTTAAATGACCCAGATAACAGAGATTTGCCTGTATAATATGAAACTAAAAGGTATTAAAATCTGTGCCCCATTCCAGGCAGACATCGGTTGTCTGCCCATGGACAGGCAGTGCCTCTTGTGCCCTGAGGTGCCGAGCTGGGATTGGCATCTCTCAGAGAGGAGCTGAGGGAGAGCAGAGCACCTTGCAAGCTGCAGGTCCCTGACAGCCCCAGAGGGCTCCTGTCCCATAAACATCTGCTCTGCTCCAGGCAGGAACAGGGACCAGCATTGTGCCAGGATTATCAGAGAACTGAGGTGTGTGCTGGAATTCAATCCCCTCCCCATCCCACAGCAGCCCTGCATTTCCCTCCTCCAGCCTTGGTTTCCAGCACAGCCATGGAGGCTCTTTGGGCCAGCAGAGAGGCCGGGCAGGGCTGGTCATGGCCGGGAACAGGCCCTGAGCCCCACAGGAGGATGGAGCTGGGCCACAGCCAAACTGCCCCGCAAACCTGGGCTGAGCAGCCAGGGCTGGCAATGGCTGGGGACAGAGGCTGGCGCTGACAAATGTCCTGGGCCGTGTTCCTGCTCTGTCCATGCCACCAAGGGCACAGAGCAGCCTCCTCTCTGGGCCACTTGCCTGTTTTCAATGCCTTCCACAGGCGCTGGCCCTGCCCCACAAGGCCTGGGCTGAGTCCTGCCCCTGCACGCTCACACAGGCTGAGATGGACACTGATGGTTTCTGTGGCAGGCTCTCTCAGCCCAGCCCAGCTCCCTCCAAGCTCTGCCAGCTGCCCTGAGCTCTCGGCAGCACCAAGGGCCTCTCCCCAGCACAGCCCAGCCGGCTCTGGCCCCACAGCTCTGCTCAGGGCAGGCTGCTCTGGGCAGGGGCCCCACGGCCTCAGCCCCTCGAAGGGCACAGCAGCAGCTGCAGCTCCGACAGGACTCAGCCCCAGCCATGGGCAAGGTGCTGGGCCAAGGGAAAAGGAGGCTCCCTGTGTGCCCTGCTCCCCTCTCCCTGAGGTGCTGAGGGCTCTGCAGCCCCTGCTGCCATCCCATCTGCCCAGGCCAGCACAACAGCCCTGGCCTTGGGGCCCTCAAGAGCTGCTCCTGCTCCAGGCCCAGGGCCCATCCCAAAGCTGGGGCAGCCAGAAAGCTGTGCCCATTTCTCTTCATTGCTGCTCTGATGAGGATGGATCCTCAGGCCCTTGGAGGTTGCTGATGAGTTTTACTACTCCAGAGGCCTGTTCCTTCTTGAGCTCTTCACTTCAGGAATTCAGTGACAAAAGTTCATAAACACTTGTTCAAGACATCTGAACAAGAAAAGCCCCTGGGCCTAATTTCAGTGTTTTATTCTTATCTGGTTAATTAGACAGATTTTGGAAGTTTATTCAAAGTGAATATACTATATGGAAAACAATGAAGAGAGGACTGTTTTCTCCTGGTTTTGTTTCTGGTTTATAGATTGATTTCAGCAATGTCCAATTGATCTTGACCCCCAGCACCTTCTAATGCAGTCTAAATAGATATGAAAATCAAGTCCCTTCATGGTTCAATTAATCAGACTTTGTCCCCACCCCCTTCTCACGCATTCCCTCATCCATCCCCTGGCACTTCTGTGGATCAGGAACAGTGTGCCCAGCAGGAGCAGGGCAGTGATTCTTCTCCTGTGCTCAGCACTCTTGAGGCTGCACCTCAAGTGCTGTGCCCAGTTCTGGGCCCCCATTTTGTGAAGGACATGGAGGGGCTGGAGCATGTCCAGAGAAGGGCAACAAGGCTGGTGAGAGGAATGGAGCAAAAATCCTTTGAGGAGTGGCTGAAGGAGGAAGAGGCCATTGTGACACTGTGGAACCAAGGAGATCATTGCTGCACTGCCAGACCTCGTGGAAGCAAGGATCCATTGTGACACTGCAGGGCCTTGGGGGACCAAGGCACCATTGTGACACAGCGGGGCCAAAGGATCCAAAGGACTTTGTGACACCAAGGCTTCCCGTGGAACCAAAGGGATTCTGTGACACTGGGCGGCCTCATGAACTCATGGAGATCATCGTGACAGTCTAGGGCCTCCTGGAACTGTGGTGACACCAAATTGGCTGCGAGTGTTGATCTGCTGGAGGCTAGGAGATCTGTGCACAGGGCCTTGGATAGGCTGGATCCAGGAAGCCAGTTCCAACAATATGAGGTTTAACAAGTCCAGGTACTGAGTCCTGCACCTTGGCCACAACAACACCTAAAGTGGTGCAGGGTGAGGAAAGAGAGAGGGGCTTGGGGGTAAAAAAGGTATTTTGAAGGCTTATTTTACTTCTCATTTTCCTCCTCTGATTTCGTTACTAATAAATTTACTTTATAACTTTAAATTTGAACCTATTTTGACCTTGGAGGTCTTTTCTCCCAGTTCTCATCTCAACCCATGAGTCCAAACCCCAACAGAGGCCATGTGAATAGAGGGGCTCTGCAGGACCTTGTGGAACCAAGGAGCAGCTGTGACACTGCAGAGCCTCATGGAAGCAGTGAGACCATTCTGACAGTGTGAGTCCCCACGGAACCAAAGGGCCATTGTGACACCACAGGGCCCCACAGAACCAAGGCAACCACTGTGACACTGCCAGGTCTCATGGAAACAAGGGGCCACTGTGACACTATGAGTCCCCATGGAAGCAAGGGGCCAGTGTGACCCAGCCAGGCCTTGTGGAACCAAGGGGCCATTGTGATCCTGGGGAGCCCAATAGAACCAAGGGGCCATTGTGACACTGCAGGAACTTACAGAGTCGTGGAAATCATTGTGACACTCTGAGACCTCAAGTAACCTAAGGGCCATTGGGTTTATTTTTCATCCCCATGGAAACGACCAAACTATTTTGACCCTGCAAGGCCTCATGGAACCAAGGGGCAATTTTGATGCTGCAGGGCGCCATGGATCCAAGGGAACATGGAACAGGTCTGGCTGGCTTGGCCTTCTGGGGGCTGCCTGACTGGTCCAGCTGACCCTGGCATGTTGAGGGTCACTTCTCATCTGCCCCTGAAACCATGGAGTTGTGTGCTTTCCTTCCTGTGCAAAAGAACTGTCCTTCTCCTCCAGGTGTCCATGGCCAAAATTGGGATTCAACCTCCAAATCTGATTATATCCAAGGATTGTTCCCAGATGAAACCTGACAGAACAGACAGCTCTGGATGGCCTTGGCCTCCTGGGGGCCACCTCTTGCCTGCCTTCAAAACACTGCGGAGGCCTGCTTTTCTTGCCATGGAGAAAACATCTTTCAAATCCAGGTGTGCACAGCCAAAAGTGGGAATCTGCCTCTGAAATTCCATATATTGTTCTGGAAAAAAAAGAGAGAGTCAGAGTCTTGCTGTTTTGTATGTTTCTTTATTATCAAGCTTGGCCTTGTGGGAGAGCTTGCTTGCTCCCTTGGCAACGCGGAGGAGGAGGTACACACAGCTTCGCTTCACAGCAAAGCTGGGGACTCCCACTCCCCTCACGGGCTTTTTCCCCTTGCCGGGGAGTCCGTTTCGCGTTGCTGATCAGGGGTCATCCAGCGATGGGGGACTCCTTCTCAGGTCACAGCGACTAAATGAAGCTGCTTCGGCGGACCCCCATACTTCTTGCACTAGTCTAAAATGTGACTACAGTCCTGGATTTTACTTTGGTTCCCTGCTTTTCAGAGTCTCTTGTTCTTGAGTTGTTCCCAGAATTCCAGTGTTCTTTTTATTTGCATATTCAGACACTATCCGGCAAATGGGAGCAGAGATACAGGTAATAAGGTGAATTCTTAATTAACAAACAAGTAAATAAGGTGATAAATCAGTATTAAAACAGGAATAAGGCAAATTCTTTATACAGAACTAGCATTAACAATCTTAATGGAATTACTTAAGAATTAAGTAACTAAAACATAGATTATTTGAATAGAATTTATTTATAACATATATCAAAGGAAAGCTGCCAGAAAACAAGCTGCCAGGAATGTCCAGGTTCCCCCGGCTTCCTGAGAGCCAGCTCTCATCTGCCTTTGAAACACTAGGGGTTCTTCCTATAGAAAAGAACTGTGCTTGTCCAGCCACCCACGGACAAAACTGGGATTTGGCCTCCCAAATTTTGTCTATCCAATGGTTGCTACCAGAAAAAAGCAGCCAAGACAAGGAGGTGTGGCTGGTCTTGGCCTCTTTGGTGCCACCTCTAATCAGCCTTTGAAACACTGGGGCTCTGCCCTTTCCTTCCTGTGGAGGAGAATTGTCGTTCTGGTACAGGCACCCTTGGCTGAAATGGAAATCCACCTCCCAAACTCCCCATATATCCAAAGGTTGCTCTCAGAAAAAAAGCTGCAAGGCCAAATGGTCTGGCTTGCCTTGGCCTCTGGTGAGAGCCTCTCATCTGCCTTCAGAACAATGAGGTTCTGTGGTTTCCTTTCTATAGAAAGGAACCGTCCTTCTTTTCCAGGTGCCCATGGCCTCAAGCCCCTGACCACTGTATAGGGACAAAGGAGCTCTGTGCTCAGTGGAGTGGAAACTGAGGACATGGGACGAGAGCCCTGGGAGTGCTTGAAGGGTGATTTCAGAGATGGGGGATCATTTTGACACGGCAGAAAAGAGAGAGAGAAAGAAAAAAATGATGCAGAGGGCAGCTGGAGAAGTCCAGACTGGACACCAGGAGAAAGGAATTTCCCTCCCAGGGCAGGGCTGTGGTACAACATATCCCATGGAAGGAGTCTGGAGCAGCCCAAGGCTCTGTGTGCCCAGGCAGAGGCAGGCAGGATGCAGAGCTGTCAGCAAAGGAAAGGGCCAGCAAGGTGGGGCAGCCAGGGGATGACAACAGCCTGCAGGGACAGAGGCACAGGGCATGGACACCGTAGGACAGCCTGGGCTGGAGAGGGCACAGGGATGGGCAGCAGCTGAAAGGCCCTGACACAGCCAACTCCTGCAGCACTTTGGCCACGGCTGCTGGCCCTGGCACTGAGGCCAGGAGGGGACAAGTGACCCTTGCAGCCCTGGGGCCTCATTGCCTCCTTGTCCCTGCTCAGCAGCCTGGCAGGGGCTGCCCCATGGAGCTGTCCTTGGCGTTGCACATCCCCACATCCCAGTGCCCCAGGAAGAGCCCTGAGCAATGAGGGAGGGACAGGATCTGCCTTGCCAGGGGCTGGGGCTCAGGCCTTGGACCTTTGCATTCCTGAAACACATCCAGGTTTGCTCAGCACCCAAAGACACCTTTTCCTTGTTTGTCCTCACCAGTCCACAGTGCTTGCAGTGTTCTGCTTAACTAGAACCTGGGGACACTTTCCTATGAGTTGTGTCCCTCAGTGGGAC
>JANEHK010000817.1:0-17696 GCA_025960845.1 Tachycineta bicolor | reverse complement strand
CATCTTGATAATTCTCTTTTAACATTATCCTAGGTGTTTTAGATAATGAGGTTAAAATTGCTACTAACTTTAACATCCTCTAATTCTATATGAGTACTACAATAGACATTATAAATTTATACTAAATAATATCAGCAAAATAATGATGGGGGGACATAGGGTGTTTAAGACTCTAGTTGCATTTAGTGACTATCTAAAGAGTGCATCCAACAAGAGTTGTGGCTTGTGTCTTGCTTTACTTTTTGTAGAACTCTCCTTATTTCTTTTGTATCATGTTAGACAGGTACTAAAGTATTTTCTCTGTCCTATTGAATTTGTTTTACATTTTTTTTCAAGTCTTCATGCTTTATTAATTGCTTTACTAGGGTTAGGTTTATTCTAATAAGAGTGGCTAAAAATTACTGATAGGTTTTATAATGAGACTTGATTAACTGGTGGGATATAACTGGCGCTAAATATGAAAAGTAATACCTGACAATCTTAACAAAATTGTAGATACAGGAATTAGAATGATTTTTAGCAGGTGAAGATATATTATTTCTATCTTGTCCTAGGTTACAGTATAAGATGTGCCCAAAGTATGTATGCTCTCACCATCTACATGAGCTGTTGAAGCTAGGTTGGGCAGTGTTTCCCTTGCCCCCTCCCTCCAGACTACCTTCTGTTAATGGCCCATCAATGCCCTGCTGCATGACTCATAGATAACTCCCTCCAAGAGCTATCTCTGTTTAATGGGCAATCTAGGCCCCATTGCAAGACTGATAAAATGATATCAGCCCATTGTGAGATGCTGTGTCCAGGGGGAGGAGCCAAGCATTCCCACCTCGATAAAATCTGGGATTTGGGACAGCACAGGCAGCCTTTCCCACTGGATTCCCAGAGGACAAGAGCTACCAGACCTTTTCATGGGAGCACTGCTCCACCCAGACCACTTCATCTGGACTGCTACCACCACCACAGGGTATCAGGTTGTATTCTGACTCTGTCAGTGATCCTTTGTACTATTGCATTTATTGTATTTTACCTTGTTTTCTCTCCTATTAAATTGTTTTTTTCTGACTTGGAGTCTCTTGTTGGTTTTGCTTTCAAGCCAGCACACCTAGACATCTTTCACCTGCTTTCTCTGTTAGAATTGACCAGTCCTTCCTCTCTTTGATCACTAATTTGGTCAAATAAGACTAAAAAGCAATGAACCCTTGCAACATGGTGATCTACTCAGTATATTTTACATTTTCCCATTTATTAGGTATCAAGGCTTAATTCCGACATGGAGAAAATACAGTCTTTCAGCTTTAAGAGGCAGATGATATGAATTCCATTGAAATTGCCTCATTAATATTTTTTTTCTTCAGAGTGGCTCATGAACTGTTTCAAGTTTGGATAAGCAATTAATGCATCGGTGACTCTAAAAGATAGGGAAAAAATGATTGTGAGCAAGAAAATAATGTCTTGCTTAGGGACACAGTAGTCTCTGCATTTTTAGAAGAGAATTTCATTACCTTTTTTGAGCTTTAAAGAAGCAAACAAAGAAAAAAAAGCTTTTTATATTTAGAAGTATCATATATTATTGTAATAAACTCGATAAGCCAAATTGAGTGAATCAAAATTTAGAATTTTATTTTGAGACTCAAACACAATCTCCGGTAGCCACAATTAAAAGGGACAGCATCGAATCCCAGGGTTTTGGTGCTGGGTGAACATGGTAACAGACTCTGTCAGTTTGTCACCCCCTCTGTTCACAAATTGAGTCTCCTTACTGCAGATTTTTGTACAGTCTCTCGCTGAGGGCCAACTGAGACCATGAGACTCGTGCCTCGAGGTAGCTTCATGAGATATTCATGTCTTTGTCCGGGGTCTGGTGAATAGTTCCTCAAAAGCAGAACAATGTCCTGATTGCTGCATCCGGAGAAGATTTGTGAATGGTAACATCGGGCCGGAACAGATAAGATAGTGATCTGATACAATCAGGAGATCATCAGAGCACCCATCTCCCTTTTCCGTTCCTTTGTGTTGTCTTTACAACGATTCCCAGCAGAGATTCCTCGTGCCCCACTGTGCAGGTTTCATCTCAGTTAACCCTGTACACACCTTTAATTTATTGATCTTAAACCCAATTTAAAGTAGATTAATGCTATATGACACATTATTACATTCTGCCATGAATGAATTATGTATTTTATTGCTTAAAACGAAATAACTTTAGGACATATATCACATAATTATGCAAGTGTTAATGTGAGAATCTACAGAGTGTCATGCCTAATGATACATGTAGTTGTGCCCGTTTTTGGCCAAAAGTTTATGTGCAAAAGATTGGACAGTTGGGATTGCACCATGTGCAATTTGTCCCACAGGATTAACTATGGAACACCAGATATATTTATATAAATACAGCTATGATTTATTCTCATCAGGTTTAGATGGAAAGATTTATTCACGCCAGAGTAAATAAAAAAGAGTTATTTGCTCCACAGTATAGAAGTTATGAAAATTATAGAATATAGTGCTCTAGGAAGCAATTTTGAAGTAAACAGGGCTTTGCTGGAGTTGTTTGAGCCCATTCCAGCCAGAGCCTCCTGCTCCAGCAGGAACTGCCTTTCCTGCGCCAGGACCAGGGCAGATCCCGCTGCAGGAAAAGCCCCAGGCCAGCCCCAAGACAGTGAAGGCCTCGGGCACAAGTGCAGAGTGCCGTGCTGGGAGCTGTGCCAGGGAGAGCCTGAGGCACCAAAGGCACCTTGGCAGCAGCAGCTGCTTCCAGGTCATGGCCAGAAGCCTCCTTTGGCAAGGCAGCCTGGTGGCCACCACTGCAGAGCTGCTGCTCCAGGGCTCATTTCTGGCTGGGCTCTGCCCCAGCCCACAGAGTGTGACCTCAGCCCTGACTCTGTCCCAGCCGCTGTGCCTGAGCCCTGCAAAGCCTAAAGGTCACCTGTGCCAGCCTGGCTCTGTCAGCCCCTGGGGCAGGGCAGGGAAAGGCCAGAGAAGGGGCTGGCTTTGGCTGCTGCATGTGGGCTCCAGCAGAGACAAGGAGGAGTCCAGGGAGTGGATGGAGTCCAGTGAGCAGCCCCTTCTCCCCATGCAATCCTGGAATGCTTTGGATGGGAAGAGCTCTGCAGTGCTCATCTCATCCAAACCCCAGCCATGAGCAGGGACATCTTTCACCAGATCAGGTTGTTCAGAGCCCTGTCCCAGCTGGACTTGAATGTTTCCAGGGATGGGGCATTGAGCACCTCCATGGGAACCTGTCCTGATGTATGACCAACCTCATCATCAAAACTTTCCTCCTTATCTCCCCTTATCTGAACCTCCCTTCCTTTAGTTTAAAACCACCACCCTTTGTCCTATTGAGACAGGCCCCACTAAAACCTTTGTCCACCATTGCATTTCCAATCAGCCGGGTTTCCAAGGCAATTCCATGACAGGTGACCCAGGTGTGGTGTCCCAGGGAGGGCTGCCATGGAAGCAGTGCCCAGCACTGTCCCTTTCTGTCTGGCTGAGCTGGCCTTTGGCCCTGGCAGTGGCGTTTGCTGCTGGTTCCGCGGCGCCTGAGCAGCCAGCGCGGCACAGGGCAGGTGGCCGTGGCACAAGCCCCCAGCAAGGGATCCCCTCTGGCTCTGGGCAGTGACAACAGCCCTGAGCAAGGGGCTGGTGCAGAGGGGTCAGTGCAGTGCCCATGGCCACAGCCCCTTGCAATGGCCCAGGGCAGGTTGGGATGATGATCCACCCTCACTCCTGGCCCAGGGCAGGGCTGCAGGGCCCTTCCCCACAGCCTGTCTGCACACAAGCACTTCCAGGGCTCTCTGCATTTCCCTTCCCCTCACTCTTGGCTCACTCACACACCTCCCAACTGAGATGCTAATTTTGAGGAACTAAGGATTTTTAGGAAAGTTAAGATAATAAGTTGCTGAATTAGCTGAAGTAGATAGGTAATCTTTGTTCGCAGTTAACAGAAGCCGGATCTTAGATAAGCTACCCTGATTTAGTAACTCATTGCTTGTCAACTTTGTGTTTATGTAGCTGTGCCTGTAATGAAAAACAAGATGTAGTAAATAAGATATAAGATAACTGCAGACTTCCTGCTTCAAGAACCCATTCAATGCAGGAAACTATAAGTTTTACCAAGGATTCTGTGTCACAAATGCATTGAAAAGGTAGAAAGGTCAGGACAAGGAAGACTCAACTTACTTCCTCATTTTAGGTGACCCCTCCCCAGAAGAGACCCCCGATTCATTTTAAGAAACAAAGTACGCATGCTTAATAGCCTTTTTGCCAATTAACATACAAAGCGAGGAATGGGAGGTGACAGGGATATGAATATGCATTTGTATTTTGGGTATTCAACACTTCTGTAAATAAAAGGCTTTGTAATTACCTGTGAATTTTGCAATGTGAATTAAGGAAATATCCTGTCCTGCTGCCTGGCCGTAATAAACATACACTTGAAACTGTTAGAGGGTTTTTGTCCATCACAGTTGGGTATCGATAGTAGATCAATACCCATATTTCTTTAATAAGTCACAACAACCCACCTAGAGCATTGAGCTGCAAGGAGTTCAAAGCTTGTCTTTCCTTCAGGTGCTGGTCTAATTCTGCCTTCAGCCAACTCTGGATTTGTGTTTATTGTAGAACTTCCTGAGTGTCTAAAACATTCCTTGCATGGTTCTGCCTTGGGGAGTGGCAACCTCCTTGGTGGCACCTTGGGCTTGGCACACACTTGAGGAGGTTGCCTGAAACTTAGGAGTTTTAGATTGCAAAAAAAAGAAGGAAGAAAGCTCCTCTTTGTCTGAGTGCAGCCAGTTCTCTGAGCAAAGCAGGTCCCAGGTGAGTGACAGGAGTCAGGATGGGGTTGGGGGATGTGGAGCAAAGATGTCCACACTGGGTCAGACCTCAAGGCACAGCTTCTCTGACCTGGCCAGACCTCCTGAGGAAAGACCCTGGATCAGTATCAGTCACTTAACGCTGCAATCACCTCTGCTCTAAAGAGAAGAATATTCCTTGAAGATCGAACTGTGGATTTGTTAGAATCTCTTTGAAATATTTCTCCATAAATCTAGGAAAAAAGACTTCCTAGTGAACTGCAGCAGACCAGAGGGAAATCAAGGCACAGCCATGTTTTTTGTTGATTGAATGTCTTATTAAATCTGTTGCCAACGTTTCTCTGATTTCTAATGTTGTCAGTAAAGGCTGATTTGTTGTTTTGAGCTCTTGAGAATCCCTTGTTGGTATTTCTCCAGTTCATCCAACTCAAGAGTACACAAACAAATTTAATTCCTTTTAAATATCTAATTGAGAGAGTTGTTTGAGGGATGGGGCTCAGGTCTTGTGTGTCCTGCTTGGCACAGCCCAGGCAGGGCTTCCACAGCCACATTGCACACTCCATTTCCCACCTGCACCTGCTGGTGCCTCTGAGTTCTGCTTGCCCAGCCCCAGGGACGCTCCCCTTGTCTGCCCATTCCCCCACGGTCTCTGGGCAGGGATGGCCTCAGTGGTGGCTGCTGACATCCTCAGACACTTGGAGGCTGCTGCTGGATTTGACTTCTCCTGAGGCTTGTTCAGCCTTCAGCTCCTCAGTTCAGGAATTCAGTGCCCCAAGGTGCATCATCATTCAGAACACCTTAAAAGGGCAAGCCTCTGGGAATAATTTGATTTAAGTTTCCAAATTTTTGTGGTTAATTAAACAGATTTTGGAAGTGTGTCCATAGTGAATATATTATATTTACAAAAGACAGTGAGAAAATATTTTTAGGTCCTGCTTAGGATTTTTTTCCTATTAATATATTTATATGTGCAATCTCCAATTGACATTGATGCCAAGGCACTTACTCATGCAGTTTGAATAGATATGAAAATCAAGATCCTTTATGTCTGACTTTCAATCAGATTTTGTCCCTACTCCCACCCCACCATTTTCCCCATCCAAGCCCTGGGACTCAGAGCAGCCTTGTGCAAATCTGAGCTCCCTCCACCCCAGGCTGGACCTGCAGGTTTCAGCTCCTGGGCTCCAACTCCCACCTGCTTTCCTTGGAGAAGGAGCTGCCCGAGACACAGAGGGATGTTCATTTATTGTCAGCCAACAAACCCAAGGGGAGGCACAGCTCCATCAAATGCAAAAGTCACTCTTCTCCCTGGCTCTGCCCTGCACCTGATCCCCACAGCCTGTCCT
Source organism: Tachycineta bicolor (assembly GCA_025960845.1). Taxonomy (NCBI): domain Eukaryota; kingdom Metazoa; phylum Chordata; class Aves; order Passeriformes; family Hirundinidae; genus Tachycineta; species Tachycineta bicolor. The sequence continues at coordinate 11,536 of JANEHK010000817.1, read as the reverse complement.
GTTTCCTTCATCCCTCCACTGCCAGGGACTTTCTGGGACAAGGGAGCTCTGCTCTGGCTATGGAGGGAGGTGAAAGTGCAGCCACTGGAGTGGGAACTGCAACTCATCAGGTTTGTGTCCTTGGAGGGACCAGGAACTGCTGAGACTTGGAGGCACAGAAAGGTTTCTCTTCATGGCTAATATAAAAAATGTGAACATGATAAAATTTAATAAGTATAAAAACATTTCCCTTAGCTCCTTGTGACATCCCAGGAACATCTGACATGTCCACAACCCACACGTGATTTCCATACAGGAAGAATTTTCAACTAAGACATAAGAAGAGGTGATATATAAGATAAAAATAAACTAGGATGATGACTAAGGTGTTATTTAAACTTCTGAAAAATTGGACAATTCTTTAAAGAACAAAGCATGAAGCCAGTCAAGGGAGATGCATTGGAATGACTGGAGAAGGGCTGCAGGAGGAAATCTGGGAGCAACAGGAAGGATATAGATCCAGCTGCTCTATATGAAGAAATGCCCTTACACATGGCCATTTAAACAGGAGAGCTGGAAACACCTGAAGGAAGATGGCCATGAATTGTTAGACTGAATGCTGGTGGCAAAGGTAGAGGGGAAGATCAGTATTGCTTCTCCTGCCATCAGCAGGAGAATCAAGTAGATCCAGGAAATTCCTGTTCCTGGTGGGAAAATTTTGCCACTTCTTAAAAGTACTCAAATGATGCAGATAAATAAATATTTTCTTTTACATAATGAGAGTAAAAGATATTAAAACCAGTGCCCCCTTCCAGGCAGACATCGCTTGTCTCCCCATGGACAGGCAATGCCTCTTGTGCCCTGAGGTGCCGAGCTGGGATTGGCATCTCAGAGAGGAGCTGAGGTAGAGTAGAGCACCTTGCAAGCTGCAGGTCACTGACAGCCCCGGAGGGCTCCTGTCCCAGAAACATCTGCTCTGCTTCAGTCTGAAAATGGGACCAGCATCGTGCGGGGTTCATCAGAGAACTGAGGTGTGTGCTGGAATTCAATCCCCTCCCCATCCCGTATCAGTCCTGCATTTCCCTCCTCCAGCCTTGGTCTCCAGCACAGCCATGGAGGTTCTTTGGGCTCTGCACTTTTCCTGCAGCCACCAAGGGCAGCTGAGCTCTGCCTTTGGCACAGTCAGCCCTGCCCAGCCCAGGCAATGCCCAGCAAATCCTTGTGTGTGCCCTGCAGCTGTGGCCCCTGCGTCAGCGTGGCCAAGGAGCTGCAGGGGCTGATGCTGCTGCTCCGGGCTCACCGTGGGACATGGGCTCCACTTCATCCTGCCATGTGGCGGGCACTGTGGGCGCACCTGCAGCAGCTGGGCAAGCCAGGCCACCTGCCCTGCTGTGCCTCGTCCCGCTGCTCCGGGCGCTTCCGTGCCTCCAGCAGGCTCCTCCCAGTCAGAGGGGCCATTCCTGGCACGGCTTCCAGCCCTTCCAGGAGATTGTGTTGGACACCAACCATCCCTGGGAGAAGCTCGGGCTGGCCCAGATCCAGCCTTCCGTGAGCCTCCACTGCCTCTGACGGCCTCCAAGCCTGCAAGTCCCTCCCTGCTCTCAACGGCCTCCCTCCCTCGCAGAACCTCCCCAGCGCCGAAACGCCGCCTCCCTCCCAGCAGCTTGCCACAGCCTCCAGCCCTGCTGAGAGCCCCCAGCCCTTCAAGATCCTGTGCCTGCCAAGACCCGTCCCTGGCGCCCAGTTCCTGCCTCCCTCCCACACTTTCCCTCCTGGAGGCCTCCAGCCCTCCCGGCCTCTCAGGAAAGCCTCCGTGCCTGCGCACCCTCAGCAAGCGCTGGACACCTCCTCCTGCTCCCTTCCACATCAACAGCATCCCGTGCACATCAAGAGCCCCGGCCTGTCCCAGGGCACTGACACAGCCAGGGAAAGCTGGGAAGCACAAACTGCAGCCCCATTGGAGAAGGAGAGGCATTCCCAGGAGCAGGTGGCAGAGCCACAAACATCCTGCAGCCACCAGTGTCCAGCACAGGGCTCCCAGGATGCTGTGCCTGACTCAGGCAGCAACAGCCCCAGCTCGATGGCACAGACAATGCCCACGAGACCATGGCGCTTGCGTGGTCTCCAGGAGGCTGCCCCGAGACGGCCCCCGCAGGCCAGGCAGGTGGTCACAGGCCTCGGAGGGGCCCTTCCACCCTAGGTGTTCAATAAATTAGGATTCCCCCAAAGAGCTGTCGCAGTGTTCCTGCTGGGAGAGGGCTTTTTTCTTCCCAGGAACTAGCTCTGTGCTGGGCTTGCCTACGGGCTGGGGATGCTGGGCCATTCCCAATGACTTGCTTTAAACTCCTGTTTATCCTCTGAGGCTGAGCAAGTATCACATGCAAGCCTCACCGGTGTTTTTGTCATTTCCACTGACATCCTCCTGAGAGAGATGCATGCCGGGCTGACCCGTAGACCAGTGCTTGGAGGCTTGGTAGGGACGCAGTTACGGCCCCCTCTGCTTCTCCAAAGGCTCTGCTGCCCATGCTTGTGGGAGCAGGCGTTAGAGTGTGTTCATTTGGTTGATACTGTGTTTCCTTTTGATCTTGGTGTTTGGGATGTTTTCTACCCTGTTCCCCTTGGAAGTGGAGCAGGTTGTTTGTCCCTGCTTCGCTGTGCCTATCCCCCAGGCTGGAATGGAACCCAACTTTGTTCCACTCCCACCTTCTCCCTGATCGGGGAGTGGCTTGGACCTGCCTCTAGGCCCTTCCCCCCCTGGGAAAAACCCCTGTGTCACGATCCGCTCGTACAAGCGGGGGTCGTGATGGTTCCTTTACTGATCTCAGAGTGCAAAACACAACACAGAGGGGATTTCAGCATTAAAACAAATGCACCTTTTATTGATTGACCATAGCAAATGCAATAGAGGGATTAAGGGTGAGGGAGAGAGAGAGAGACAGACTGACAGACAGAGAGACAGAGAGAGAGGAAGGGGGAATATAGCTACCAAACGTGGAGACGGAGTCCTCGTGGTCCAGTCGATGGGTCCGCCTGTCACGTCGGGGAGGGTCTCTCCGAATTTCTGGTTAACTCAGGGGTTTTTATTATAGTCCTTAGTCACGGGGGGGAACAGGTAGTCCATGTTCTTAGCAGTGAGCGAGAGCCATTGTCTTCTTGGTCCAACGATTACGCCTCCAGGCAAACATCTCGCTTTGGTTGAGTCAGCCCCAGCCCCCTATACTGGGGTCGTCAGGGTCTGATGTCTCAGTCCTTGAGAGGGGCTTCATATAGGGGGGGTCTCAATCTCAGTCCTTAGAGGGGGGGTTTTGACCTCTGTCTGTCACGGTGGTTGCAAAGCAGATGAAGGATTTTCCGTGGGGGACCACCAAAGTTTCCCCAGAAAGTTCCCTTGGCCAAGAGGTGGGAAAATTCATAGGCTATTGTCATGAAGCAGGGACCGTGAAGCAGATGTAATCTTCAGGTACAGAACTACCATTACACTGCTCACAGCCCGTGTACCGTGGCGTGGTGACACAGGAAAATGCGCCTGCAGACAATTGGCAAGCATCCACCTCGAGCAGGCCAGAACTGCAGTGGGGTCCTCGGGGTCCTTATGACGATCGTGAGGCAAATGAGGAGAACTTCAGACAGACTCTTACATCACCCCGTGACTCACGATTGTCTTCAAGAGATCTTCTTCAGCAGGGTTCCGTAGTGGCGTTGCGAAGTCTTCAGGACTCATCAACGTTGGTAGTATATCCCAAGAAACAGAGGTAGTATGTAGAGAGGGAGAAAAAGAAGGAAAAGGAAAAGTAGAAAAGGAAAAGGTAAGAGTAATTAATTCAGATTATCAAACAAATCACAATTAATCAAAACAATAAACAATCAGTATTAATTAAAATAATTCTTTCATAACAAATCACAAAAAAAAAAAAATCAAAAGTAATTTTCACAAGATTACAAAAGGAAATAATTTCAAAATATACATTCAAATTTTATAATCGCCTTGTGTCAATAGTCTTGGGGATGTCCATAGGGGAGAAAATATCTGCCAGGTTATGAGCATTAATTATGGACGTCAACCGTGTTAACCGTTTCATCATTCTCCAATTCATAATGAATAAGATTGCTGAAAAAAGAAAACCAATTAAAACTAAAATCAAAAGGACAATTATAGGATGACACAATTTGTTCAGGGCACTTGTAGCAGTAGGTGACCACCCAAAAAGAGTACCCCACCATTTGTGCTCGACATCTTTTCTTACCCTTTCTATAACATGATGTATTTCTTTCACATTATGATGAACAGTTATCAGGGTTTTCTGTCCATTTTTCTTAATTTTTTCCAAAATTTCTATTAAGTCCTGGTGAAGCAACAGTTGCTTTACCAGAGTTAGGTTCATTCCAATGGGAGTAGGTGATAGTTTGTGAATCAATGTATAATTCGATTGCAAAAGGTAGTGAGTAGTAACTGGAGCTTTATACGAAAAATCACATCCTGTAATTCTAGTAAAATTGCAAGCACAGAAGTTTGAATGATTCTTAGTGTCTACTATTATGTTTTCTACAAATACCATACTACAAATAGTTCTAAAGCATGCACAGCCATTGCCTATGTATATAAGGACTGTTCCAGGGGTCTCATTAGGATGAATTTCAAAATGACAGATATTTTGTTCAGTATCCAGACAAACATCTTGGGCTGTAATTGCATTGCTTTCACAGATAAACCCTTGTTGTTCTCGGACAATACAGGATTCTAAATTAACAGTTTGCCATTTCTCGCCAATTTGACGGGCCCATTCCCTATGCTCAGAAGGATAGAGAATAGCTCCATCATAATTCAATCCTAATGCAATGATAGGGAATATCAAATGTACTGAAGCATTTTGTATGGTTAACACAAAAGCTATAGCCGTGTTTGTAATGGGGTTGTAAGTTTAATTTACTAAGTTCCACCAGGATTGGAATTCTCTTTCAAAGTCAGTGGCATTATCCCAAATTATTTTCCGAATTTCAGTAGGGAAAGTGCCTTCTTCACCCTCTCTTATAATGGAGGCGGCAACTGACTGCATCCACAATTGAGCTTGGATACAGCTGAGGGCCAAAGAAACATTGTTTTGTGTAGCATTGAGTGCATCAATTATCAATTTATGATCTTTTACATTTACCTTTTCCCAATTTGGTAATATGTTTGATAACAACCACTGATGAGTTCCCAAAGCCGATAAGGATGAGTGTAGTGGTTGCTGTAATTTAGTCAAATCTCTAGTTGTGGCAGCCAATTTATTCATCAATACTTCTGAATCAATACTATTTAGAATTCCCAATCCTGTTCCCACAACACCAGTTATATCTCTAATTGTCCGCCTTTTAAAAGAGTTCCGCTTTCGCAACCAAGTTGTCCATCCTTCAAAGGAGGTTTGCAGGAAGGGTGAACAAGCTGGCTGAATTTCTGAGACATTATTTTGCATGAGTAATTTGACTTGCTTAAGAGACCATACTGGATTGAAGAGTATTTGTTGTTGCCCAGCCTTCCTAATTATATATGGTCCAATTTCAGAAATTCTTGGGTTAAGTGTAACTGGCGGTTGAGTTGGAGTAGTATGAGTTGTAGTAAATTGGGCTATAGCATTTATTTTAAACTTAAAAGAAAGCCCTTCAGTATTTTTGGCCCAAAGACAAACTACTTCCACTGCTTGTGCTAATGTGAAATTGTACCAACAGTCCTGTATGCTCGGGTGTGTGCAGACTTCTTCATGCTTATATATTTGTTTTGTCAAAACACTGATGGAAGTTGCCTTACTACAGGTGGTTCCATTAATCATTCGACATCCTACACTAATTTTTTCTCCCACTATTCCCTGGAGCTGCCATATTTTTTGTTTTTCCTATTCCTGTCTGGTATATATTTGATTTTCATGCATAACCATAGTGGACAGGTTTAAGTCTTTTACATTCCCCATGGATCCGGTAAAATGAACAAAAGCTTGGGACCAAGGCCATTCAGAATCATGTTGGGAAATGGGATCTTTCACCCGTTGGGGGGTGATTATTGTACTCTGTGTGGATTTTGTTATGGGGTTTAACTTAAATTTATAAACTAAACCTTTGAAGCCTGATGGATTCGTTGAGTTATTTTGCCAAAGACATGTTACGTAAGTTGGCTTAACTAAGACAAAGCTATACCAGCAATCAATCGGTTCATTATTACAATCCTTTGTAATTGCCATATTATTGGTGTTGGGACTTGAAGCGTAATTACCCACATATTCTTGATGGCAGCACAGGGTAAGGGGACTTTGTTTAGTGCAGTTCCACCTTTTAGTAGGGCATAATTCTGCTGTAGGGATATACAAATAATTTTTTCCATCTGGTTCTAAAAAATTCCCAGCAATTGTAATGGAAGAGGCTTTCTCATGGTGATGTCCTTCCACTTTTCTGCATGCTATCATAATTACTTCACCCACTGTTCCAGTTAGGGTTTTAATCCACTCCTTCGGATCCCATCCCCACTCATTTAGGTGGTATGCCTTAGAGCCATGCTGTACCACAGTTGCTAGGTTCGGCTGGCGACCCTTGGGATAAGATCCTAAAACATTAGTATACTTGATGATAGCTTCAGACCACGGCCACTCTGAAGAATCCTGGCTGTGGTATTGTGGTAGAATGCAGAAGAATATCACCAGTTTTATCATGGTTCAGATTATCCTCATGTCCCTCGGGGTTCTTCTGTAAAAATCAGACAACACAAAAAAAAATTCTGCCACTGGGAGGCAGAGACAATGGTTAGAATGATGGAATTATCCAGCGTGTATTTATCCGATGCTCTTTCCCTAGGGCATCAGAGGCTACCCATGCAAAATTATTTAGAGGGGTTTTTAGTATTAGGGGTACTTCCCCTACAGTAGGGAGATCCACCAAAACAGGTTGTCCAGGGTAATGTACAGGATTCTTAGAATCTTCAGGTCCCCCTGGCGATGGGATTATGCTTGGAGCTGTTGGGCAAAAGGCAGTAATTTTGGGACAGCCATTTGTTCCCCATCTGCTATTTACTCCTTTAATGGCCTCCCACAGCCGAACATCCCAATTTCCCTCCTGTGGTTTCAGAAGTCGTTTCAGGAGGCCATTTGTTCTTTCTAGGATCCCATTAGCTTGAGGGTAGTAAGGGGTGTGGAAAACCCATTTAATTCCTTCACTTTTTGCCCAATCCTGTACAACTTTAGCAGTGAAGTGGGATCCGTTATCAGATTGAATTTCCTGAGGTTTCGGGAAGGTTCCAAACCACTCTTGCAATGCTCTAACAGTATTGTCTCCTGTAGCTCTTTGAAAAGCATTTGCCTGGACTAACCCAGATATAATCTCTACTCCTACCAGTACAAAGTGTCTACCTCCTGACTTCTTGAAGGGGCCGATATAATCTACCTGCCACGCGTCCCACAGGCCTTTGCCTTCTCTTAAATGCAGAGGGTCATCTTCCAAAGGGTGTCTTTCCAGTCTTTTACGACATTGTTCGCAGGCAGATATACATGTTTTACACATTTCCCTAGTGACAGGCCAACCCCGAGCATGAGCTTCCTTGTACAGATCTTTGGCACCTGTGTGCTGTCTTTTTACATGCAGCCATTCTAATAATTGATCCCAGTCTTCTATGATTTGTTCCTTCTTTAGAGGACTGAGTTTTGCTAATTCATCAGCTTTATTATTCCATTCTCCTGCTGGATTTCCATCCGATTGGTGAGAAGCTACCCATCCAACGGCAAAATTTCCTTGGCTTGCAATATTAAGAATTTCCTGCCATTTTTCCTTCTGCCAGACTGGAATTCTATTAACTTCCCAATCATTTTGTTGCCAAAATGGAAGCCACTCAGTACATCCTTTATAAACAGCATAGGAGTCAGTGTAAATGCAGACAAAAGAGGTATTTTGTATCTCATGCTGGAAAACACTCCAAACAGCGATCAGTTCCCCAACCTGAGCACTGCCTTCCCCTTTGGTAATAATTTGTTCACCAGAGGAAATGTGGAAGGCTGCTGCCCTGTATCTCCACACCTTTCCCTCCCGCCTAGCAGAGGCATCAGTGAACCAAGAATTTGTTGTTTGTTCAGAGGTGAAAGGAGGGGCTACTTTAATCACAGGGGCAGGTTTTTCTTGGGTGTTGCCCAAGCTCTCCGTTTCTTGGATTACTAAGTTTTTTACAGCTCCTTCTGGTATTGAAAAAATGTAGCAGTAATGTTCAATCTGAGCCTACCACTTTCTAACTGAGGCTCTCTGGGTGACCCCCTAAGGTGGAGGGGTCCCAGTTGTGACAGCTTTGATTACTTTGAAAGGACCCCTCAATGCAATTGGTTGTTGTTGAGTAATTTTTTCCACTTCTATGAGAGCTAAGGTAACCACAAACAACCCCTTTCCTCAGATGGTGTATCTTTTCTCAGCATCTTTGAAACCACGTGAATAAAAACCAACAGGCCTTCTTGGACCTTCAGGACCCGTTGCCATATGTGTATGGATAACCCTGAGCAAGGGAATCACCATTCTACCTGAAAGAGATCTGTAGGATGGATAGGGCCTAGTGCCTGATGAGCTGTAGCTTCAAAAATTAGCAATTGTAGCGCTTCTTCTTGAGCAGGGGTCCAATCTCATTTCACCTAATTTCTCAGCAGGTCATAAAGGGGCCTGGCAATTATTGAGGAATCTGGAGTGTCTTCTCCAGAACACTAATAGTCCTAAAGCTTGCTTTCCTGGATTCAGGCATTTTAATCTGATCTAAAGAGGTTAGGGTATCCGGTGGAATACATGTCATACCTCCTTTCCACTAAATTCCCAAAAACTTCACTTCCCGAGAAGGTTTTTGGATTTTTTCAGAGGGAATTTGCAAATTCAGACTTTCTAAATGGGAGATTATTTCCTGTTGGGTATCCCCCACTACTCCTATTTCATCGCCTCCCACCAGGATATCATCGATGTATTGGTAAACATCTACATTATCAGGTTTGGCTAAAGCATGGTGAGCCAGGGTGGGGGAATGTTTGTACCCTTGGGGAAGTCTAGTGAAAGTGTGTTGCTGTCCTTCCCATGTGAAGGCACAACGTTCCCTGTCTTCTGGCTGTATAGGTATCATAAAAAACATGTCTTTGACATCTATAGTTGCCATGATTGAGTGAGCCTCTTCCTGAATTGATGTTATTAATTCAGCTAAGTTTGGAACCGCTGCTGTGAGAGGGTCTGTGTTGGCATTAAGCCTGTGAAAATCTACTGTTAGTTGCCACTTCCCATTAGGTTTTTGAACAGGCCACACTGGAGAGTTAAAAGGAGAATGAGTATTAACAATTACTCCTTGGTATCACAAGTCTTGTATAACTGGTTTGATGCCCTCTTTGGTGCCAGAAGGGAGGGGGTATTGTTTCACATTAGTAGTTTTGCTATAAGGTAGTGCGGGTGCTGTTTGAAGTAATCTAATGTTAATGGGTGGTGTGCCAAAAGACCACAAAAATCCCTCCGAGTCCTCCCATTGCCTTCCAGCAAGGACATCCATCCCTAATAAGTTGTTTGGAATATCTCCAATTACCATTTTGACAACCAACTGATCTGCCTCTCCAGGAAGCATGAGTTTTACTATGGCCACATTCATAGATTCTGTAGTTCCTAGAGCATTGGGAATACAATATGTTCTCTTTGTTAGAACAACTCCACACTTCAGGGCATCCCTTTTTGTTAGGGCAGAGATCTGAGCCCCAGTGTCAACCAAAAAAGGTTACAAATACTTGTTTGGAACTCGTAATAGCTGTGATCAATATAGCTCCTGATTTATTTTTATTGAGCATTCTCAAATACATCCATGTGGTAGCTGCACACAAAGCGATAAGACAGAGACAAAAGGTCTGCAGTGTGGAGTTGCTCCTCAAATCTAGAGAGCCTGTTTATTTCTTTCATGTTTGTACATTTGTGGGTCTGGTTGTGGATTGGCTTCTGGGGTTACTACCCCTTCACCCCACTGGCCAGACCAGCTGTCAATTAACATTCTTTTCAGGCTAGAAATATGTAAACAAAGGACAGGAAATGAAAACAAAAGGTTTGTTTATGTTCCCATGAGTGAGAAAAGCGAAACACTGCTCCTAATATTGTGCAGAAACTAAAGAAACCAACTCCATCTTATGAACAAGTAGAAGGCTTTAAAAAAATTCAGAAAAACCAGGGTGACACGTCCATATTCCACAGGAACTGGTGGCTGAACTGATCCGGAAGGCTAGAGTCCGGATCAGAGAATTGGCCGGACGTGATTTTGAATGCATTCACATTCCAATTGGATTAAGATCAGGCCAAATTACAAAGGCAATGTTAGAACACATGCTTCAGGAAAATGAAGCACTGCAGTTTGCTCTGGATTCCTTTACCAGACAAATCTTAATTCATTGGCCAGCCCACAAAATTTTTAGTCAGGATGCTAAATTGACATTGAATTTGAAAGATGTTCAGAGCAGGAAGCTTGTAGAGGCCCTGACAGTTTTCACAGACGCGTCTGGAAAGTCCCACAAGTCAGTTATGACTTGGTAGGACCCACAGACTCAGCAGTGGGAGGCAGATGTTGCCGAGGTGGAGGGATCACCTCAGGTTGCTGAGTTGGCCGCTGTCGTCAGGGCTTTCAAAAGGTTCCCCGAACCCTTCAATTTAGTAACGGACTCCGCTTATGTGGTGGGGGTGGTATCTCGGGCAGATCAGGCAATACTGCAGGAACTGTCTAACACTGCATTGTTTGAGCTGGTTTCTAAGCTTGTCAAGCTTGTTAAGCTTGTCTCCCACAGAGAGCAGCCATCCTTTGTGATGCATACAAGATCACACACTGATTTGCTGGGTTTCATAGCTGAGGGGAACAGAAGGGCTGATGCTCTTGCTGCTCCTGCAGTGATGGCCCAATTGCCGAGCATTTTTGAGCAGGCAAAGCTCAGCCATCAGCTTCACCTCAGAACGCGCCTGGCCTTGTTTGCCGGTTTCACATCACCCGGGAACAGGCTAAGGCAATTGTGGCCACGTGTCCCTCCTGTAACCAGCATGCACTTCCCACCTTAAGTGCGGGAGTCAACCTCAGAGGTCTGAACAGCTGTGAGCTGTGGCAGACTGACGTGACACATATCCCCCAGTTCGGCTGATCTAAATATGTGCACGTGTCAGTCACCTCCTCCGGTGCAGTTTTTGCTTCCGCCCATGCAGGGGAGAAAACCTCAGATGCAATTAAGCACCTCATCCAGGCTTTCTCCTTCATGGGCATCCAAAAAGAATTAAAAACTGATAATGGCCCAGTGTACCTTTCCAAGGAGTTCTGCAGCTTCCTGTAACAATCGGGAGTGGGACATAAAACCGGTATCCCTCATTCCCCGACAGGCCAAACTGTGGTGGAGAGGACCAACAGGGAAATCAAAAGGGTCCTTAACCAACAACAATCGGTGTTGAAAACAGAAACGCCACAGACCCGACTGGCCAGAGTTCTATTCACTTTGAATTTTTTAAACAGCACCTTTGAGTTTTTAAACCCTCCGATTGTTCATCATTTTGGGGCAAACCCTCAACTGAACATCAAAGA
>JANEHK010000814.1:7122-17743 GCA_025960845.1 Tachycineta bicolor | reverse complement strand
GCCGGCTCAGGGGCTGCTCCAGGCTGACGTGCTCCACCTGGCAGCTGGAGGTGACCCCGCGCCGCGGGGAGGTTTCCAGCAGCACCAGGAGCTGCTGGCTCCAGTCCCCGTTGGGGCCCACGGCGGTGCCACCCCGTGCCCCGAGAGCTGCTGCTGGCCCTGGAAGCAGCTCAGCTGGATGTGGGCAGGGGAGAAATCCATCCCGGAGCAGAGCAGGCGGCCGGGGCCGGGCTGGGAGCTGGAGGGCAGCAGCGAGATGGAAACGCTGGGGGGAACTGGGAGAGAGAGGGGAGGGGTGGTGTGGCATTGAGAGGGACTGGGAATGGACTGGGACTGGGCTGAGAGGAAGTGGGAGGGACTGGGAGGAACTGGGAATGAAGCGCGCGGCACTGGGAGGCCGAATGGAGCGCGGGGCACTGGGCGCTGCGGGTCTGCCTGGCAACTGAAGAGTCATCACAGAGACGCGCTCTCATTGGCTGAGCGGCGTCAGCTCCACGCACGGCCGGGATGGACACGCGGGGAAGAACTGGGAGAGACTGGGACGGACTGGGATGGACTGGGAGAGCCACGGGTGTCTCTGAGAGGGGCAGGAGGCGCCGGGGATGGACACAAGGAGGGCTGAGGGCTCTGGGCTGATTCCCAGGCAGGGTTTGAGGCGCTCCAGGGTCATTGCCAGGGCAGGGCCCCACGGGACACGCTCTGCCCCACGCTCACCTCCGCGCTCCACGAGGAACGGGCTGGACAACTCGTAGTTGTGCCGGCAGTGCCTGTCCGCCGCAGCCCGTCTGTACTCCCTCCATCGCGGGTCGCTGTTCCAGGACCTGGCAACTTCTCCCCACAGGAGGTGTCCCCCACCTACAGCCCCACATCGCTGCCCGAGGGCAGGAGCTGCTCCCGGCTGTCGCTGTTCCTGGCCACGAACCTCCCCCGCTCGGTGCCGTTCATGCAGTGCCAGCCGCGCTTCAGCATCTCCTGGAACAGCCCTGTGTGTGCAGGACACAGGTGCGGGGGTGCCCGCAGCAGCCCAGAGCAGCCAAGAGCTCCGGGGCAGCCCCGACTCCGCAGCCCCAGGGGAGTCCGGCTGAGGAGCTCGGGGCGCCCTGGGGCTGGCTGGCGCCTGGGGAGTCATCAGCGCCCTGCCTCTGATGGGCTCAATTATTTTAGTGCCTTCTCTGATGGGCTGAGGAGAGGCCCGGCAGTGGAGAGAAGGATCGGGACAGATCCCGCCCCGAGCAGCGGCGCGGCCACAACAGAGCCAGCCTGGGCACAGGGAGGGAATTTATTACCAACCAGATCACAGCAGCACGGGGAGAAGGGCAAGAAATGTCTCCAACACCTTCCCCACAGCCAGCGGGGATCAGCAGGAGCACGGATCAGCAGGACTCTGCCCAACGGGGGTCACTGGGGATCATCCAAGGCCGATCCTCCCACGGGGGATGGAGCTGGAGCAGCGCACGAAGCTCTTCCCGCTCTCGGGGCACTCGCAGCGCTTCCCTTAGCGGTGCCTCCGCTGGTGTCGGGTCTCTGGGAGAAGCCCTTCCCACACTGCCCACACTCGCAGGGCCCGTCCTTGGTGTGGATGTGCTGGTGAACTTTGAGGCTGGAGTTCCATCTAAAGGTCTTCCCACATTCCTCACACTCGGAGCGCCATTCTCTGGTGTGGATTGTCTAGTGCCGGATGAGGCTGGAGCCGTAGCTGAAGCTTTTACCACATTCCCTACTGCCCTGGTTTAGGGACAAATTTGGGAGAAAACCCCTGAATGGGATCCCTCCGGGAAGCAATCCCAAATGGCTCCTCCCTCAAACTGGTCTGGTAAAAAACTTCTTCGGAGAAAAGTGGAAAAAACTATTTTAATTATCCAACAAAGTGCATACAAGTATAAAGAATGAATAATATGAAACAATAAATCCTCTCGTTCTGGAGTGAGATGGCAAATTGAGAAAGTTCTTGCCGTGGATGTAGCTCAGCTCCCTCTCAGTCTCTCATCAGCTCCAGTCCCTCCGGCGCTGCTGGAAAATGCCGAAGTCCAGGTCCTGGTGGGCTGCAGGTGCAGCCCCCATTGCTCCCCTGGGTTTTCAGTCCAGAGCAAGTTTAAACAGTTCCGAGAAAAAGGAAAAAAAGTCCCAGCAAAACAGTCCATAGAACTTCTCTGCCCTAGCGAGCTGAAACTAACTAAAAGGAAAAAAATATCTTTGTCCAGCAGTCTCTCCAAGCCTCCACCAAACACCCCGTCTGGAGAGGAATGTGTAGGAGTCAGGCAGTTTTCTCAAAACAAACTCCTTGCTTCTCCTTGCTCTTAGAACCAGTCTTAAAGGCACAGAACTCAATATAGAGCACAAACAGAACAGAGAATTGGGGATACACGCATCACAAAGTCACCCTCGGACAGTTGGGCACCTTCCTCCCCCCTGCCAGAAGGGAGGCAATCCCCTTTCCGGTGGCTGCTTTAACTTAGCAGTCTCTGAAGGGGAGTATTTTTCCCAACCCTAAGGGTCCTAGCTCCCTCTCCTTAAACCAATCCTCTATGGTCCAGCAAAGGGGGCTTATCCCCTCCAGGTATCCTTGGTTCCTTCTCCGCTGGGTCCCACCCGTGTGTCGGTCTCCCACCCGGGGAAAGCCTACTCCAAGGTACCGCTCGGAGCCTCCTTCAATGGAGGAACGGAGCCTGCGCGAGTTAGGGTGGCGAACGGAATGATACTCCCCCTTCTCCCACTCTTTCAGGGCACCTCAGGGCGCACTCGCTCCTCTCACTCACTCTGATACGCTCTTACTCTCACACTGTCTCATACACTCTTACTCTCACACACTCTCTCACTGGCACTTCTCCCTTTCGCGCTCCAATTCGAATTCGTACCACCCAATGCCGAATCCCCACTCGCAGAACCGACCTGTGTCCTGCGAGCCTCGCTCCCTCTCAGAGGGTCTTTCACTCTGGGTTGCCGGGTCCCTGGTAGCCCTTCAGGAAATCCCAGCTGCACTGTCCACGGTCGAGGAGAAGGCGATGACCTCAGGTGGGGAAAACTCCTCCAGGCGCGCTACTGGGGTCCGTCTTCTGCCAGACTGCTTCCAGGTGTGGGATCCCAGATGAGTCCCCAGACTTGTTCCAAATGAGGTCACAAAACTCCAGTGTTGTGGGAATTTGAGCAATCATTTTATTAAAAAATATCAACTACCAGGAAGGAGGGGTTTGAGCGAGTCTCCCACCCTTTTGGACAAGCCAGATACAATGGATGTTAGGAATGTTACTCTCTCTCTTCTTCTTCCCCTCAGGGCTGTCAGTCCCCTTTTTATAGCCTCTGTCTCCTCAGGGATTGGTGGGGTTTGGATCCTGGCTGTGATTGGCTCCCTTTCTCGGGTTTGATTGGTCTTTAACAGGAGCCTTTCTGGACCAATCGTTCTTTCCCGCCTTTGAACCATTGGTCAGTTGTCCACCAATCAACGCTTGGAGTCGGGGTCCGTTCTGGAACTTTCTGTGGGGAAAAGAAAGATTCTCCCCCCTCTCTTTTCCTCTTTCTTTCTCTGCGGCATTAGTCCTTAGAAAGCATTGTCAGCATTGTCAAGGTTCTAACAACTCTTCAAATGCAACTGTTTACAATTCGCACAAAGTTGCGAATGTAAATGAAACTTATAGGATTCAAAGGTCTACCTTTAAGCGTTTGTAACACAGCCTGTACAAAACCGTGGGAACTACTTCAACCATGTACAGTTACAAATTGAAATGAAACTTATAAGGTACGTGCTTCTATACTTATACTGCTCAACAAAAAGTTCAACTTCTCATGTCTGTAACACTCCCACTTCCATCCAGTGTGTTCCCAGTTCTCCCAGTTGCACCTTGCACAGCCCCAGTAACTCCCAGTATGAGCCCAGTATGACAGCAGACTCTCCCAGTCACTCATACTTGCTCCCATTTGCCCCCAGTGTGGTCCCAGTTCCTCCCAGCACATTCCCAGTGGCTCCCAGTGTGGTCCCAGTCACCACCTGCATGGTCTCAGGCGCTCGCAGTAAGCATATCCCAGTTGCCCTGAACATTCTCGTAGTCATTTCCAGGCACTCCCAGTTACCTCAGCATGGTTCAGTT
Source organism: Tachycineta bicolor (assembly GCA_025960845.1). Classification (NCBI taxonomy): domain Eukaryota; kingdom Metazoa; phylum Chordata; class Aves; order Passeriformes; family Hirundinidae; genus Tachycineta; species Tachycineta bicolor. Next base: position 13,661 of record JANEHK010000814.1, on the reverse strand, counting down.
GCCCCCAGTTTGATCCCAGTCACTGCCAGTACATCCCAGTTGTCGCCAGCATGCATCCTGTCATTCCCAGTGCATCCCCAGTAGGTTCTCAGCATAGGCCTGGGAGCTCCCAGTCACCCCCAGTCAGGCTCCATTCACACCCCCTATAATCCCAGTATGATGCCAGTGGTGCCCAGTCTCTCCCAGTATATCCCAGCCACTCCCAGCTTGTCCTAGTCCTTCCCAATTCCTCCCGGTGGCTTTCAGTGTGATTCCAGTTGCTCACGGCCACTCCCAGTCAATCCCAGTATTGCTGTGGGTGAATTAAGTTGAATGGGACCGTTGTGGGTTGTTGTTCAGCCTGGGTTTGTGTTTGGAGTTTGGGTTTTTCACTTTGTGATGAGCGACCACCAGGGAGGAGCTGAGAGGGAGCAGGAAGGAGCTTCAGCCGGAGCAGTGACGTCATGGAGGAGTGGATTGGCTCACGGCGGCAGCCAATCACTCGAGGGAGCTGCAAAATGATTGGACAGAAATGTGCCATTGGGTTGGACCAATCAGGACCCCTGGCTGGGAGCCAATGAGGAGAGAGATGATTTGGATCCACCTGGAGGCTATAAAAGGACTCCCCCGGGGAATGGGCTCCTCCACAGGTACTCGTGACCGAAGGGGCGCTCAGCGCTCCTGCTGTCTAATTCAAGTCTGCTTTGTCACTGGGGACCTTGGGCCCGTCTCAGATCCCTGTTTCCAGTGGTTGTTTTCTTGCATAAAAAACCGGTTGACCTAATCACGGTGACTCGTTCCTTTGTCACAGCAGTGTTCTTCTAGGGTAACTTTATGATGCTTGTACCCCCAATCGTCTGTTCTATTTGTGCTGTATATTGAGTCTTGTGCCTTTAAGACTGGTTCTAAGAGCAAGGAGAAGTGAGGAGTTTGTTTTGAGAAAACTGCCTGACTCCTCCACGTTCTTCTCTGGACGGGGTGTTCAGCGGAGGCTTTGAGAGACTGCAGGACAGACTTTTTTTTTTTATTTTTGCTTTTAGTTAGTTTCAGCTAGCTAGGGCAGAGAAGTTCTGTGGACATTTTTCCCTTTTTCTTGGAACTGTTTAAACCTGCTCTGGACAGAAAACCCAGGGGAGCACTGGGGGCTTGCACCTGCGGCCCACCAGGGCCTGGACCTCGGCATTTTCCAGCAGCGCCGGAGGGACTGGGACTGATGAGAGACTGAGAGAGAGCTGAACTACATCCACGGCAAGAACTTTCTCAATTTGCCATCTCACTCCAGAAGGAGAGGTTTTATTGTTTCATATTATTCATTCTTTATACTTGTACGCACTTTATTTGTTTAGTAAAATAGATTTTTCCACTTTTCTCCAAAGAGGTTTTTTTCGGACTGGTTGGAGGGACGGGCCACTTGGGTTTGCTTCCCAGATGGACCCTATTCAAGGGTTTTCTCTCAAATTTGTCCCCAAATTAGGACAGGTGTGGTGAGCACAGCCACCAGCAGCCCGGCACGGCCGGCACAGCTCCCGGCCACTGCCGGCACAGCTGCCTTGCCCAAGGACAGCCCCTGTGCCGGCCAGGGCAGCTGCACTGAGCAGCCCCAGCACGGGCAGGGCCCTCTCCTGCCCAGCCGGGCACTGCCCAGGGCCAAAGCCCACGGCACCCTCAGCCCCAGCCTGCCTCACCGGCCCTGCGGCCTCAGCCGGGCTCTGGGCCGGCAGCAGCAGCTCCCTGTTCACTGCTGGGGCTGGCGGCCTTCAGCCTCTCCCTGCTGGCTCCTGTCAGTCTCCGCCTGTCCTCAAGCTCTTCAGGGCAGCTGTGGCAAAAGTGGAGGCTCTGGAATTGGTTCCAAGGCCTGGCAGAGCTGCAGGCCCGGAGCCCTCTGTGCTCCCTGCTGGCCCCCTCCATCCCCTCAGCCCCACCGTCCCCCAGCAAAGCCCCGGCCCCCTTCAGTCTCTCCAGCCCCCCACGGTCCTCTCACCCCACTCAATCCCTTCTGACCCATCCCGTCCCCTTAGAGCCACCACCCCTCAGCCTGTGCCACTTCCCTGTCACCTCAGTGCCACCATCGCCCTCTGGTCCCCACAGCCCTCAGTCCCCCAGCAGCTCAAGGTCACCGTCCCTGCAGCGTCAGCGCCTCCTCAGCCCCCTCAGCCCCCTCAGTGTCACCGTCCTTCAGCAGCTCCTCAGGGGACAGGGCCTGGGGCCAGCGGCAGCTCCCAGCGCCCCAGGGACACCCGGGGCTGGAACTGCTGCTCCGCCCGGCCCGGCCAACAGCTCGGACCCAGCACAGGGACAGGGGACAGAGAGGGCACAGGGGAAAACCAGAGGTGAAACAGACAGCCGAGAGGGGACAGAGGTAAAAATGGCACCTGGGCCTACAGAGACATCAGTCAATCCATGAGCATAAACTCACAGACCCACGCAGAGCATTGGCTTTGTGATGTCAGGGCTTGGTTGCTATGTGCTTGTGCTGACATCACAAGGTTGCCTTGGTGCACGCAAGGCCTCAGTGGTGTCAGAGCAGCTCTTGGGCTTGCTCAGTGCAGGAGCATCCTCCTGCTTGAGGTGTTTGTCAGCGGGCAGCTGCACACTGACAGGAGCCTTGTTTGTTCCTGTGTTCCAGCACACTCTGCAAACTTGCACAGCAGTGCCACAATGATTGGGCAACTCGCTGCTGCAGTTTGCACTGCTTATGGTATTGGTTATTCCAGCTACTACCTGACTCACCTGGGTCGTAAGTAGAGGTTTTCCCTGGGTATAACCTAAGTTGGCTTTTGTATGTCTTCCTGCTCTTTCTCAGTGACTCAGTTGATTTGGAATCAGAAAGGCCATTTGGGTTCCACTTGGGTAAAGCTGCTGTCAACACGTTCAGCTGAAAAGGGGGTGTCTGCAGCCAGGGCTCTGTGGGCAGCACTTGCAAGGGAACCTGCAGGGGTTCTGTTCCCTCCATGGGAGAGTCTGTGGCAGCAGAGTCTGACATTTCCTCCATTTGCTGGGTCAAGCAGGACAACTTTGGAAATGTGGAGTGGGAGACCTTCTTGGAAGACCTTGTGAAATGCTTTGGTTGTCTCCAGTTTTCTCAAAGCATCTGGTTCATTTTCCCTTGCCCACTGCAGGTCACCTGAGACGTGTATTCAGAGGTGCCGGTCCTGAGGTGAGTGAGAAAGGAACATTTGATGTTCCTGGTGTTTAAGAATTGTGGAGCAAGCTCTGAGCTTGGCCTGTAGCAGTAGAGAGCACAGGGCCAGCTGAGTAGGCTGGAAGAAAATCCATTTCCATGTCTGCAGCAGCAAGAGCAAAAGCATCACTGGCTAATTATCCATTATCCTAATTATCCATTTCAGAGCTTTAAAATAACTAAAGGCCCAGTTTTGCAGAGAGAATGTGGCTTCCTGATAGTAGTCAGGGGGAATATCTAATCCAGAGCAGTTGGCAGTTCTTTTGAATCAACCCATTTGAATTTAGTCAGAGTGACTTAGAATCCCATTGCTCTCAAAGCTGCTGATTTGTGCTTAGTAGAGGTGGTTCTAGAGCTGAATTGAAAAAAGGTTATAAATGATAGGTAGTGGCCTGTGTCTCATGCTCTTGTCTGTCCACAGAGCACAGAACCAAGAGCAGACTCTCCTCTGGCTCCCTCTGCTCCTGGAGAAGAGGCCAAAGAGGAGCAAAATGACCACCAGCCTCCAGCTGTGCTCACACCAGAGCCAGAACTTTCCAGGACAGTAAGTGCCAGTTTCTGGAGGGTGCTGTCTTGAGTGCAAGGCAGAGCTGCAAGTTTCTGAGCAGCCAGCACTTGCTGCTGGTGGCTGAGGATGCTGAGTGCTGGAGTCCTGCCAGCACCAAGTGATTCCCCTCAGCCAGGGGCACCTGGAAAATGGGCTGTGACCTGTCATGTTTAGGCCCCAGCTTGCTGGGATTCTGATCGGGGCCAGGCTGAAGCATGAAGGCTCCCTGTCTGCAGAGCAGGGAGCGTGTCAAAGACACTGCTCTCAGCCTTGTTGGATACGTAGGGGACACTGTGGTGTGCAGACACCTGTCCCCCTGCACAGACTCGCCAAGTAGGTACAGGCACAAAACATATTGATCTGACAGCACAAGCTCTTTGGGCTGGTTTGTCCCCACAAGCTTCTTGAGTGTGCTTACCTGGAGCATTTCAGAGACACACTGGAGATGTGGAGTTGCTTGAAGTCCAGGATTTTGGTGCCTTTGTTGCCAGGTTGTTCTTTTGCCTCTTCAGGCAGAGCTGTCGGTAGCAGAGCTGACAGGTGCTCAGAGTCCACTTGTCTTTTGGCTTTTAATCAGCTGCTAAGAGATGGTTGTGTTGTCCATGAATCCACGGGGGAGCACTCTTCTCTTGTGTGGCAAAAGACACAAACTGCGTAGTTCTGAGCCCTTCTTCTAGACACAAATCAGAGACTGCATGTGTCTGTTGATCCCTTTTGTTGGGAAGTCTGCAGCTTTGACAACTCCACTGGAGCCTGGAGGCTGGGGCAAAGCTGCAAGTCCTTGACTGCTGTCTCCTAATGCTAAGAACAGGAAGGACATCTTGAAATGGTGGATGAATCCAAGCCCTTGCATTCCAGCTGGTCCTCAGGGATCAGAGGGGCTGGGAGGGGCCGGGCTCCATTTGTGATTACAGCCACCTCAGCACGGTCAGTGTGGTCGAGTCCAAGAGAAGAACTTGCCCAAGCACAGATGCACAAAGAGTGCAGCTCCCAGTGCAGTGCTCGGGGTCTGCTCACATTCCATAACGACCTACACACTCCAGATTCCCCAAGAGTGTGGTTTATTGAGGCAACAGGAGAGCAAGTTCAGGATTGCAGCTGATCAGGGCTACCGAGTGGTGATGTGTAGTGACAGAAAGTATAGTAAGAGAAAGATTATAATAGTGAGATGTCTGTCTGTCTGTCTGTCTATCTATCTATCTATCTGGATCTTCCTGTCTCTGCTCCAAGGCAATTGGATGTGCAAAGCTCACCTAATGGGATCCTTTCTGGAGAGGATAGAGACACATTCCATTGACCGATCCTGAGCAGGCAGAGATGTTTCCCCTCCAGAGATGGTTGTATTTTCCCCTCAGAGGTGTTTTCCTCCTCCAGCCTCTTCTGCCCTGAAGCCCCCTATTTATCCTAGAGGTTTCTGCCTTTCCCAGTGAAGTGGAACAATCTCATGTTCTAGTTGGGTTTTAGTGACTTTGATTGTACATGCATGAGAGAATTCTCAGTTGGCAGAAGAGGGAGAATCAACACCTTGGTCCCCCTCCATATACTGAGGTGGCCGTAGACGGTCTGTGACCTCCATCAGAGGATCATCCTTATCTCCTGAATGACCAGGATTTCTGACAAGAGCGTAGATGTGAGAAAGGCAGGAATGGTGGTGCAGGCCTGAAGAGAACATGAACTCCTCAAGTGTCTCTTCCAAGGAGTAAGCTCACACAAGAAGCCACCTGCAGAGCCAGGATGGAGCTGTGGGACAGGGCTGGGTTTCAGTCACTGCAGAAAGACAAACAGGACACAGCAGAGGCAGAGGGAGGCGCTCAGCAGACCCTTGAGAAATGCCACATGTTCCCTGTCAGCTTCCTAAGAGGCTGTTGGAGCTTCAGCCCCAGATGGAGCCTGGTGGTAGTGCCAGTGTCACTTTGGAATTCTGTGCCTCCCCACAGGCAGAGAATGACCCAGGAGAGCAGCAGCACAGAGCTTTGGGAATGTGTGAGCCCAGCAGGCTTTGAATCTTGACCCACAGATGTTGTATGGGAAGCTGAAAGCCATCTTCTCTTGCTTCCTGTGCAGGTCCCACCAGAGAAAGAGCACGAGCAGATTGCTTGCTCAGAGATGCCATGCCAACCATGCCAGATTCAGGGAGAGCTGTCTCCAGCCGAAGAAGGGGAAAAGCAGCTCAGGCAGCAGCTGGAAGAGCCCCAGGAGAATGGGCAGGTAAGCCTGGCTGGCCAGGTGACAGAGTGAAGGGCAGGAAGAGGGGCATCAAATGGAGCTCTTGGCAGCGAGGAGGCCAGGAGTGCCACAGGCACTGAAAGCACAGAGCCTTGGAATCTCCAGAGATCAGCAGTGGGACAGGAGGGTTCCAGGGGAAGCAGAGGTGGGCAGGGGAGCAGAAAGAAGTGGTGGAATGAATGTGATTTGGAGGCTGAAAGAGGAAAAGCTGAGGCTGATGGCAGCTCCCCGTCACTTGCTCTGCATTTGTGTGCACAGAACATGGAGGCAGAGGCACAAGCAGAGCTGCCCAAAGCTCCGAGTGACATCATGGCAGTGAAGAGGAGCAACAAGGAAGACATGAGAAGAACTCAAGATCGCTGGAACCTGCAGCAGCAGAGGGGCGATCAACAAAAGCAGGTGAGTGGAAGAGTGGCAGCCACTCCACTGCCAAAAGTTTCTGTCTCTTGTCCTTTACAGAACTCTGGTAAGAAGCTGCAAACCGAGCTGCAGAAAACTCAGGCTAGGATCAAGGCAAGGAAGAACCTTGATGAGAAGCTGCTGGAAAAGCTGCAGAAAACTCAAGCTAAGATCAAGGCAGTGGACAAGAGGCTGGAGGTAGAAACG